>PVLD010018002.1:0-40165 GCA_004027595.1 Dinomys branickii | reverse complement strand
TGCTTCCAGAACTATGTTGAATAGGAGTGGTGACAATGGACATCCTTGTCTTGTTCCTGACTTTAAAGTGAAAGTTTTCAGTTTATGACCATTTAGTATGATGTTGGCTGTTGGTTTGTTGTAGATGGCTTTGATCAGATTGAGGAAGAGGCCGTTTATTCCTATTTTTTCTAAGGTTTTTAACATAAATATATGTTTGGCCCATTAGTTCTTAAAAACACCACCACATATTTTTCCAGACAGATAATTGTTCCTTTGAAAGGCATAGGATGAGTAACAAAGATGAAGCAGACCATTTTAATCTGTAATTTCAAAGATAATATATTTTAAGCTTCAACTATGTTGAGATGTTAGTAGGCAAGATTAACACATTGTTTGTAATAAGACCCAGAATATTTTTCAGAACAATTTAATACACTTATGAAATTAAGAAAATCATAAACTTAATACACTTTTTATCTTTAAATTTATTATTATATTGAGCCAATAGTTAATTTCTAACCTTTGTAAATGGCTACATATAAGTAGCCACTTTTTAATTCTAACATTGAAAGAAATGTCTGAAGTAAAGGTAGTTGCTCAAAATAATGTTGAAGTGACTTCAAACTGGTGATAGTTGTGGGACATAATGTTAAGAAAACATATTAGAAGCAGATCAAATGTTCATTATCTTCAAGTAACTTTTGCTCTATATTAAGAACAACCAACCATATTCTTTTAGTTTTTAGTTTACTCATGATGTGACCAAATCTCAAAATTATCAAATGACTCAAAAATGCTTTTTGAAGGCCAATGAAAACGAAACTATCTGCTTTATTCGGCTGCGAACTTAAATTTGTCTCTGGAATGATTTAAAACTTAACTTCTTCGTAATTTTATGATGTCATGCTAGCCACAAGTGAAATATGAAAACTTCATTTTTACCTCTGAAAATTCTTTGCATCAAAGCAAACAAAGATTGATCAAATTTAGTCAGTGGCAATATGTTTCAGTGACTTGGGCACAGACTCCACTCTCGCCAATAATGAAAAGGATTCCTTCTTCCTCTCAGCCTCACTGGCATTCGCTGTTATTTGATTTCTTGATGACAGTCATTATTTCTGGAGTAACAAGTAATCTCAGTATTGTTTTAATTTGCATTTCTCTAATGGCTGGGGATATTGAAACTTTTTTTCATGTATTTATGGACCATTTGTAGTTCTAAGAAGTGTCTATTTCAGTTGCTCAGTTTTTGACTGGGTCTTTTATTTTGGGTGGTCTAATTTTTTCAAGTTCTTTATATAATCTAGATATTAGTCCTCTGTTAGAAGAATAACTGGTAAAATTTTCTTTCCCAGCATGATTCTCCAGGAATGGGCCACAGTATTGTTAATGACACAGAGGCAATCCAAGCATTGGCATTCAGAGATAACCAATCAATAATAACAACTATGTCACCCTAGTGATAGCAACGAATTCAGCAGGAATAATAGCATCAAAGACAAACTGGATGTTGACATACCCTATAAAACAATAATGTACTCCTTTAACCATAAAGAAAAGATCTACGATTATAGTATAAACACTAAGACAAATAAAATATTAGCATACAGTAAATATCTACTAAATTCAGCCACTTAACTTCCACTGACAGTAGAACAATATTGAACAGTAATAGTATAGAATAACTGTCTAAAAATTAATAAAGCTTAACTGTTCTATTGATAAAGAAAGAATGGGTAGGGGATGGGAGAATAAAATAAAAATTTGAAAACTTAAGCAGTAGAAGATGAGAAGAAGAGTGAGATAAAGGATCCTATGAGGTGGCACACAGCTATAATACTAGCACTCAGGAGGCTGATACAGAAGGATTGCCAAGAGTTTGAGGTCAGTCTGGACTACATAGTGAGTTGAAGGCCAGCCAGAAATGTATAGTGTCTGTTTCAAAAAAGAAGAATCCTATGAAGGAAATTAATAGAATTAGATACAATAACAGGAAAAAACCAACAAGAAAAAGAAGAAAAAAATGAAGTAAAAGAGGAAAAGAGGAAAACATTAAAAGAAAAAGAGTAACAAGAAAAAAGGAAAAAGAAAGAAATTCAATACCCCCAAAAACCAGTGGATAAAAAAGGAAATAAATTTAAAATTTTTTTCTGTATTTTTGAATGAGTGTTTCCTTTTGAGCAGTCTTGGGACCCAAGTCACCATGGTGAGAAATAGGTTTTGTCTTTCTGTCAAAGCACAATGCCAAAACAACTCCATTTTGGATTTAAATGAACTGGCCATCTTACGTCCCACCATTAATATTTTGAACTCAGAGAAATGGTGACTATGTTTTCCCAGAACATAGCCAGTTCCCATGATAAGAACCAAGGACTTTTCATTCCAAACCCCACAGCCCCTCTTTAACTTACTCAGAAATGCACCAACACACCACCCCAGCCACACCAATTAATCAGTCATGTTAGATTGCAAGGCTGTGAATTCACCAATGAATTTAAAGGTCAGCTGCTTCCCCTGAGCTGGGGATTGAAGAGGCAGCCTGCTTTGTCCTGTGAGCCTGCTACCACATGCTTGCACCCTTCTGCAGAAGTAAGAGGCCTTGTTGAGATTTCTTGATGTCTAAGTGCTTTATTATCTGCACCAACAAATTGAGTCTGATAACTTATTTCCAACACCATTTTCTCAGTCTATCTTTATGGCCCATGGGTGTGTGAGGTGTCCATATAACCCAGGCTGCAGCAACCAAGTCAAGTCAAACTGTGTCCTTGCTCATGTTGGTAGATGGGAAAAGCAATCAGACCACTGGTCTCTGTGTTTTATGTAGGCAGCAGGGCCAGGATTCAAGCAGACCACTGTGATTAATGCCAGCACATTAGAATGTATTATAAAGGAAACTTAAAACTGATTATATATGTGTACTTTATTATTGATTTAATTTTATGATTAAACTATGTGCTGGTTGGTTAGTTTAAATATCTCCTAAAAATAATTTCCTTAAAGCAAAATTCAATCCTAAATCTCTCTAAAATTCCATTGATATTGGTAGAAATCTTGATGGCTCAAGGCAACAAAAACATGGATTTAATTGCAAGCAGTGCTTTTAGTGTGTTCCTGCAGCTACCATATAAGTTCACCTGAAGCTAGTATTAAAGTCTCTGTCTCTGGGTCTCTGAGCTGCTGGACCACACAACCTTCCTAGCAGAATTTTTGAATGTTTCCCTGGTATCTGAAATTCTAATGTGTTCCATATCACTTTATGCATTAGAAGATTAAAACTGTTGTCTTAGATTTTAGTTTCTGGGGGCTCAAATCATTTCCCTTTTTTAAGGAAGTAATAGATACTAGCTTTTCTTTTTTTTGGCTAAGAATAAATCATATGAAACCTGTTATATTTTATTTGTTCAAAATGAACAGCTTCAGAATAGAGCTAAATATAACTTTTCCAAAAACCACCAAAAAGTATAGTGTAAAGCATCTCATTAAATACGGACTTTCACTCTGTGGTGTGCTGCATCAACAGTGTGAGCTACTTTTCCATTTCTTACAGCCCTCCAGGGACAACGAAAGCCACTGAAAACGCTGCAACCCTTCACAACCCTCTCTTCTTCCTTATCGTGAATATTGTCAATGCTCTGCCGTTTATTAAGCACTTACCATATGTCAGGCACTGTGCTAATTGCCTTCAAACATGATTTAATTTAATCTTCACAGAGAATTTTCTGATTGGTGGATTACAGGACTTGCAGTTCATACAGATGGTACAGGTCAGGACAGGTAAACTTTAGGTTTTGAATAATGGCTTTTATATGGTGATGATGACCTAAAAATAGAGGACTAAGTGGGTGGAGGAGAGAAGAAAAGGAAGCCCATGGGTTATGCAGCTTCAGTTCTGATACATAACAGATATCAAAACTGAGCCTCATTAAGTTGCAATATCCAACAAAGGCACCCTGTCAATAATGGAAAAGCTCAGATAAGTCTTTCTGTCTTCTCTTTTCCTCCTCCTCCAAGCCCCAATTTTAGGCAGAGGGTTAGACTACACCGGTAAAATCTCCACCAACCATGAGCTAGTTTTGCAATTTACAGCAAATTACTCAACTTCTCTGCATATCAGCTTATTTATCTGTAAAATAAGGGTAACGTGGTAAGGATGGCAGAGAGATTTTGTTAGTACTAAATGGCTGTGTGTATATAATATAAATAAATTAAAACAGCGCTTCACAAATATATCACTTCATAGGTATTAGTAGTAATTATTAAACCTTGGAAATCAAATGTCAAAAGACACGTTCACTATAAAGTTCTGGAAATGAGACAGAAATACATGACTCTTCATTTGTATAATGATAGGAAGTGTGCATTTGTCCCCAGAATATTATATTTTGACTTCTGCAACTACAAGATTGTTTGGTTTTAAAGACAGGATCTCTAAAGGGTAATCTAAATAAAAAATGTAGAGTGACTTCATCACACTTGGAGCTCTTCAGTGTGCAGCCATGAAAGTTAAGAGGACAGAGAATATCAGCAAGTCATGTGTTTCGTGAACCCAGTATCATTCTCCAAGTCGCAGGGGCACATATTATAGGTAGCCTGAATTGACTTTAGGATACAAAAAAGAACTGCCTAGAGTAAACTTTGAAATTAATCAATTTAATAAGTCACAAAATACAAATAGCTTCAAGAGATAGACAAACTTTACAAAGATGTTATCCAGAGTGCATCTTATGATGGAAGCTAAGGCCAGGATCTGGTTTGAGGACATAAAAGGGGACAATCTCTGTCTACTAGAAACTCAAAATATAGAAATATATACAATTCATTATTATTATAAAATGTGAGAATGCAAAAAACCCATAAAAGTGCTAAATCAGAATCAAGGAGCAACTGGATTAGGAAAACTTTACTTTTGGTACTGGGAATCTAACTCAGGGCCTCACACTTGCCAGGCAGGCGATGCACTGCTGAGCTATATCCCTGACCCAAGAAGCGTTTTTTTTGCACTAAGCTAAACCTCCAGCCCCTGTAATTTAAAAAATTTTCTTTTTAAATAAGACCTCGCTAAACAAAGAAGAGGAATCAAGGGCGAGGAAATCTTGTCAGAGTAAACCATGGAATTAATGAATTCCAGAAGGGAAGAATACATAAAAGACAACTTTGTGCATTTTGGGAAAGTATACAGTTTTATTGGGAGATATGTTTGGATGTATTCGCATATCACCTCCATTGTGCTAAGCACTGTGTCAGTATTAGAGACAAAAGATGAATAAAACTTTATATTACATTAAGTATTAATTAATTCATAACTATGTATCAGGCATTACATACAATAATGAGGAGGCAGACGTGCTCCTGCCTTTGTTGAAATTACAGTCTAGTGGGGAAATGGACAAATGCTTAATATACTATAGTCTGGGAGGTGCTATGGAAACAGTGCTCAAATTCAGTCTATGTGGCTACAATGTGACATTTCTAAAACTTACATAAATCCTGAAACGGCTCTGAGTAGAGGCTTAAGGTTAAGATCCAGGATCCACAGCATGACCTCACAAGGTCCACTGTCATCTGACTGGCCATGTCGGCTGCTCCTCTCCTCACAACCCTGGCTCTGTCCTACTGGTATTCTATCTCCAGTCTCACTGAACTCCCTGGAGTAACTAAAATTCCCTGTGTTATTTTAAGGCTCAGAGATTTGGTGCCTTAGATTAACTCCCCCTGCTGCTCCTTACCTGGCCATCTCCAGCACACTCAGGTTGTCAGACCCAGGCATCCCCTGTTTGCCCTTTTAATCCTCCCTTCTCATTGCTGGATTTGGCGACTTTGCTTGGTGGCTTTAATAGTTCCCTGAAGTTACTTTTCTGTGCCTGCTGGGGTAGCAGTGTGTGGCTTGTGCACCGAGGAAAGCGGACTCAGGACTGTGCCCTTCTGAGCTTATGTGGTCAGACGCAGTGCTGTCTTCCATCCCTAAGACCATAGGGAGTTTCTGCCCTTTTCCCCAGCCTCTTTGTCTTTCTACTAAATCTTCTTCAGTGAGTCTATGTGCCCAACTGAGTCAGGGTAACTGTAAATTGCTTCATATGAAATGCTGAGTCTACTGCTGACCAATTTGTTGGGTCTCTCTTGACAATTCTGTCTCCTTGATCATTTGGAAAGTGTGTAAAGGCAATGACAGCCAGGGGTTTGAGAGTGGAGACCACAGTGATAAACTGGGTCCATTTTATGAGAGTTTAAGAGCTGCAGGTCACTGACTCAGAAATATCTGAGGAAAAGAAAAAAAGAGAGAGGTAAGAGAAATCTGATAATTAAACTTGCCCACAAAGTTTAATTATTTTATTCTAATATCAACATTTTGCCAAACTTTAATAACCTCATACTTGTAACTTTTATCATTTACTGTGAACAACAAAACTGGAAAATAACTATTTTCAAAGACCAAATCACCTCTTTATGGTAACAGCTCCAGATTTCTGTACAGACATAGCCTGAAAATGCAGACATTGTTCTGTTCCTGAACCACAGCCCCAAAATGAACTTGTTTACAATTCTAAAAATAATCTTTTCCTTTAAAGATGAAGGCTCACTGAAAAGCATGCCATTCATATGATGAAAAACAGGTAGGAAACAGTAGTGCTGAAGACTGAGTAGTCTGTTTGTGCACTGTGCAGCATTCTTTGGGTCTCCTGGTAATGTTCTGAGATAAGATCTTCGCAGGCCTTTCAGCCTGCTGGCACTTTCTTTGACCACGGCCTGATGTAACAGGCAGACTGTCTTTCATTGTTTCGGTTGTGAAGCTTCTTTGTGGTTCCCTTTAGAAAGAGCTGAAGGCTTTTACCCTCCTGGCTCCATATTGTTCAGAGTTCTGAAGCAGTGAGTAAAATTCCCTTTTCTTGGGTACTTGTCTCCTTGATAGGAATTCTTGGCAAACTCAGAGGGTCACAGAATCCATTTATATAGAAGAAAAAAGCAACATTTAAAACAGTATAGAGGCAGCAGGGTCCATTTTGTGTAAGGAAAGAGGTCAACATGTCTGTGTATGTGCTTGTAAGTCTTAAAAATAAAACATTGGAAGGATCTAAACAAACTATTAAAGGTGATTACCCACAGGGCTTGGGGGTCACAGTATCCATAATAATTGGGTAAAAATATATTTTTAATCACATTGATTTTTGAAACATACGGTGCTACTGCAAAAATAAATTAAAAATGGAAAAATAAAGTACATTTGGTATTGCAATATGTGTCAGTGGTGTCTACTTTCTGGATCCATAAAACCCACCTCCATTCCCCTGTCACATTTAGAGCCTCAGATCTCTGCTTGTCACTTCAGATGTGTTCTCCCATCTCATCCCTTCTGGAGCCATTCCAGGCAGACAGCACAGTCCATGTTTTCAGATGAGGAAGCCAGGTAGTGGAAAGATTAACAGGCTAACCTAAAATCAGGGTTAGATGTGGCAGAAGCACAGCTAGGAAATGTACTTTCTGACTTCAGATCCAGTGCACTTTCCCCTATGCTACATGGACCACACCTACCCTACTGAGATGTGCTGATTGCATCCAGGGGCCAAAGGACACAGTCATTAAACACACATTCTGGGTACTGTGACCATCCTTTGTGATGCAAGGGAAACAAAATGTAGTGAAGACAGGAAAGGTCACAAAGAGGCCTAATACCAGCAAGATGTGCTTTTGATATAACTAAGCACAATGAGGGTGGCAGTACAGAAAGGACATTTCACTGAGTTGGGAAAGTTTATGGCAATTTTCCCAGAGATGGCCCTTGGAAGGCAAATGGTATTTAGCTAGCAAGAAAGGGTCAAGGGTATTCCAGGCAGTGAGAACAACATGGACAAAGGCATAGTTTTAAGACAGTGCTGCATTTTCCCAGGAGTAGCCAAGAGCTGGGCATATCTTGAGAACAGTGTAGTGGAGAGAAAGGAGGCCAGAGATGGGAAAGTCATTGTGTGCCAAACAGTTGGACTTTACTTAGCAATGAAAGTTCATAACCCATTTTAATAGAGGAATGAAAAGAGATGAAAATCTAATTACTCTGGAAGGATAGGAGACCATGAAATGGAAGGAAATAGGTTTGATGTTGAAAAACATCAATATCAGGTGATGATTATAATTATGTAGTTTAGTTTGTAGTTGCACATATATATACTTTCTTATCATTTTACTTTTTCTGAAACTAGGATACATTTTACAATCAATAATGTGTTAAAATTTAATTGGCAGCATTATTTTTAAAAAAACTTTATTCAAGTATAATTTATATATAATTTACTATATACTTACTAATATATATAATTTACTATGATTTCATCTACTTTAAGTGCATAGTACAGTAATTATTGTAAATATACTGAATAATCACCATCACAATAGTTTTGGAACATTTTCCTTATTCTAATATGATTCTTCAATCATTTAATTAAGTTTCATTCTCACCTCCCACCCGGACAACCACTAATATGACTTTTTTGGGACATTTTCTATAATTGGAATTGTATAATATGCAATGTTCTGTGTCCGGCTCCTTTCTGCTAGTAAGCTTTTCAGGTTTATGAATATTGCTGCAAGTATTAGTAATTCAGTCTTTTTTGAATGACCAAATAATATTCTATTGTGTGAATAACCATAATTTATTTTTACAGTCACCAGTTGAAGAATATTTTAGCTGTTTTCTCTGTTTTAGTTATGATGAGTAACCACGTTATAAACACTCATGTTTAAGTCTTTACATGGAAGTATTTTTTTCCTTGGGTAGACACCTAGAAGTAGAATGTTATATAGAAAATTAATATTTTACGTTTTAAGAAACTACCAAAATGTTTTCCGAAGGGAGATAATGTTTTACAATTCAACCAACAAAGTGTGAGTGCTCCCATTTTTCCTCATACTTGCCAACTTTTGTTGCTGTCTTTCTGACAGCCTTAGGCCTAGTAGATGTGAACTACAAACTCATTATGTGTATAATTTCTGAATTATGCCCAGTATATTTTCAAATGTGTATTAGCATTTCATATCTTCTTTTGTAAAACACCTATTTAACTCTTTTGTTCATTTGAAATTGTGTTGTCTTCTCCCTGAGTTAGAATCCTTGATGTTCTTAAGTTTAGACTGAGGATAGCTGTCCACCACTATGGAGAAAACTTTCTGACTATATTCCTGAAACTTTTAAATTCCTGTTGGTTTTAAGAGGATTTTCCCATAGTCTTCCCTATTTTCAAAGTAGTTCCATGGGACAAAAAAATCCATTAGGAAAGTTATTATAACTTTCCCTTCTCATTGCTGACTCCACCAAGAATTATGTCTTTGTATTACTTTTCCATTTTATAGTACTGTACTTTTGATGCTCAAAATAATCTTAGCCACTTTCATGGACAGACTTAAAAAGTCAATTTAGCTGAGCTGTTTTACTTTATTGTTCTGCAGGACATCTACAGTCTGAAATCCAAAGATAGGTAGCTGTAGAAATAGGAGAAATAAAGAAGTAACAATCCTTAATAAATTGAATATAGAAGCTGGGCTGATTTTTAATTTTGTCTAAAATAAGGATAGAAAACTGGCTTGATTTTCACTGCCCTTGATGAACAACTTTTCCTTTCCTTCTAATTTAATCACTCATGCATTACCAAGCCTCTACCTTAACCTTCTTCAATACACACACACATACACACACACACACACACATACACACACACAGAGTTCTAGATTCTAAATGGATTGAATACTGTTAAGCTATCACAGAGAAAATGAGAGGAGAGGCTAGAATGCAGAAGAATATCACTATTTTAACAGAATAGCTCTCTCTGCCTACACCAAGGATGAGCAAGAGTTGGTGGCTTGGGTTGGCAGAATGAGGTAAGAAGAAGAAAATCAGGGCTTCTTCTTGACTTTGTTATGAATTATCTTAAATAGTTTTAGAAGAATCAGTGGGCTATAGAGGCTGCAATTGGCCACTTATGATCATAATTCAGCTCTTAAACGTGTTTGTTTGTGCCTTGTAGTATGCTGCTTGGCTATTTGGGTTTTGAATTAACACTTAAAATATAAGAGGTGGAAAATAAAAATCCAGCCAGGTCCAGTGGTACAGGCCTGTCATCTCAAGTACTTTGGGCAAGAGGATTGAAAGTTTGAAACCAGCCTAGACTCTGGCTCAAGAAAAGATAAAGTGTTGAGGATGTAGCTTATTGGTGGAGTACTTGCTTAGCATGAGTGAAGACCTGGATTTAATCCCTAGCACCACGACAAACAAACAAATAGTCAATAAAATTGTGTTAAGATTTGGTCATACTAGGCCCATATTTCCACGTAACAGTAGATGAATTGAAGCGGTGGGCACTTCTTTTGGATAGGACATTTGTTCTCACTTTTACTGCAGCATATTTGCATTTTTTTGTTGTTTTCCTACCTTTGAGACTATCCATTTTAACAAAGAACAATTAGATGATGACAAAGTCAGAATTTCCCCATCTCAGCTGCTTGTTCACTACATTACCTGCATGGTCCCTTACAAGGTAATTGCATCAGAACTGTGTTAGTTGCCTTTATCATAACCAGTCACTATGAACTTAATAGCTTTAAAGCAACAAAAGCAACAAAAGTCTGTACATGGTTCTGAAGACAGGAAGTTGAAAGGCAAAATGTTGTCAGAGCCTTATTCCCACAGAAAACCTAGCAGAGAATTGGTTCACCTCTTCCGGTTTTGGACATTTCTTGGTCTGTGGCTGCATCACTGTGATCTCTGCCTCCGTCTTCATTTGCCTTTTTTCCTCCCAGCATCTCTCTTCTGTGTGTTTCTCACCAGGACAACTGTTGTTGGGTTTATTGCTTATCCAACCATCCAGATAGTTCCACCTCCAGGGTATTAACTTTCTTCTTGAGAAAGTCATATTCATGGGTTCTGGGAACTGAGATGTGTGCATATCTCTTTCTTTGGGAGCGGGGCAGGCAACACAGCTCACAGCAGTAACCACGCCGGAGAAACCTGAAGTATATTCAGACAGAATGGGGAATGGAGGCTTGTGCCATTCGTCAGAATAAAGAAATGGAATTAAGACACAACTGTATGATTTTATCTCAAATCCTAGTATGCCAAGGGAATCAAATATCCTTAAACTCTGAGTTCCTTGCACTTTTGTAAGTTGAATTAGGGAAGATTTAGTTTATGTGAATTATCAGTTCCACCTTGGCTTACTGTTCTGTGTAATTGCTTGCCTGACCTTGGCCATAGTCATTGCCTGGATATACTGTCTCTTATCTGCTTATTGCTTTCAGTTGTCTAAAACCACAAGAACCATGTAAAAGGTGCTTCAAGTGTGACATTTCAATTATCTTAGAATGAATATGCTCTGTTTTACTAAATGAGGGGATGATGCAGAGGTTTAGATAGGAGATGTGAAACTAGGTAGTACACAAAAGGAGGCACTCACAGATTTAGGCCGAGAACTGTGGCAATCAGCTCTGCCATGCCTCATGAACCTCAGAAAAGCAGTCCTCTCAGAAAGCTCCTAGCTGTCTGAGTTTATGGGCTCATAAAAGACCTCAGAGGCAGTCCTAGCACTTATGCAGTTTCTATTGCAAGAATCAGAGATGTGAAGGTATTGGGGTAGATCAAATAATCAGTAGTATAAATAGCACATTATCCATTCAGAATCTAGAACATGATTCCTGCCTATTAACAGATTACAGTACTTTCTGCATTCTAGTGTTCTAGTGTTTTCCTTCTAGGGAAGATACAATTGTGTGTGTGTATATGTGTGTGTGTGTGTGTGTGTGTGTGTGTGTGTGTGTGTGTGTGTTGGAGAGTGGCACTGAGAAAAAATCATACCCATCTCTCACATGTCACAACTACAACTGAGCAATTATATCCTAAGATACAAGCTGAGGATGTATGTCTCTGCTGTCCCTAGAGACATACCTATAAGAGTTCAGTCTTGGCTTGCTGAGACTGGATTTTCTTTGCTGGAGAATAACAACCAGGGATGAGAAAAGGCTAGGCAGAGGCTAGTTAGAGGGAAAACCCAAGTAGCTTTGCTTACCTCTGGACTATTGTTAGGGGCTGAGGAAGGCAGGAGGATGGTTGCCAGAGAGAAGTGCCTGACATTTTTGCATGCTGACAACAAGCTTCCAAGCTGCTGCCCACTGGTGAGTCAACAGCAAAAGGCCCATATCGTTCGAGAGTTGTTGCCCAATCAGAAGACATGTGGCCATACCTCAGAAATTTTTCCAAACCTCAGTACTCTCCAGGCTTCAAACAGCTCCTTCTAAAATAGATGTAGAAATGATTATAGTTATAACAGGCACAAAACCTATAATAATAACAACAATAAGAAAAACTCCACATTTGTTTTTAAATCAATTTATGACTATAGATAGCCAGTTTCTCATTTAAAAATATTCTAGCCTTTTCTCTTTATGGTGAGAAAAGAGGGGGGCATTCCGGAGGACCCTTTGGCACCTGGGATTTTGTGTAGACTGAAAATAAGATATACTGCAATAACATTTATATACTTGTACAGCTTTGTGTTCCAGTAATAGCTATTGCAACTGAGCAGGTGTATTCATAGATCGCAGCTATTATGAGAATTTGGTGTACAAATATGCATATAAGTATATTTTGTGGTAAAATAAAAATTGCAGAATCTCTTCTAATCTTATTCATCAAGTTAGCATTGCTGTTTAGTACTATCTCCCAGTTTAACCCATTGAGCAGGAATCACTGGGTAAACATGGATGAGGCAATAGGTAAATCATTTTCCTTGTGCAGCACAAACGTGCTTGTCAGGGAAGAACAGAGTCCCTTCCATAGTGTTGTCATATCACAGAGTCAGTCATAAAGGGAAATGGCATTATAAAGATTAACTAGGCCTTGCTTGGGCAGGTCGGGACTCCAGACGGCGAACCCTAAACCGGTTAGAAAGGGAAGGGGAATATACAGATGGAGGCCAGAGGTTTTGACTCTGACTTTCCTGGACGCCCTTACATCTGGTTTCGATTGTCAAGGGCAAAAGTGTTCACTTGCCCAGGTGATGAGACTCTCTACATGGCTTTGGGGATGAAGGAATCTCATACACAGCGTCTGCAGTAGGGCAGCGTCACTAGGAAAAGAGAAAAATTGGACCGGATACGGTGAAAAGCATACATCTAACACTAAGATTGCTTCCATAGGCCTGGAGGCCTCTATAATCTTGTCTGTCCTATACTCTGAACCAAAAACGTCGAAGGGAAGTTATTCAGTAACTGCCTTTTCACCTTTCTACCTGTTTGTTCATTTATTTATTATGTATTTTCCACATTCTAGGCCTGAAGCATTGAGGATATATTGTTCTCACAGCTCATAGGAGGAAACAGACATAAACAGATGTCTTTGACATAACATAATTACTGTTCTAACACATAGTGTGACATGTATTAAACTCATTAAATACCAAGAACTCCTAACAGGTGCTATAAGAGAATTGTATAATACTGCAAAAAATAGAGGTTTTCTGGTTACTCTTTTAGAAGGAAATGGAAGTGTAGAGAGATTAAGCCCCATAGTTTAGAAGGAGTGAAAAGAAAAAAAAAAAAAATCAAGAAAATGAGTGTATATTTTGGTTTGAAATTTGAGTCCTGAACCACCCACAAGCAGCTTTGAGGAAAGATGATTAAAACTACAACGTCTAAGATGACTCTTGCAGACAAACTAGCTCCTGAAATGCAGACGTATGTGTGCTCGCTGGGGTTTGCAGGTTGATGCTAACTATAGGTAGAGGCAGCTGCACATGTGAGGACCACAGAAAGGCTATCACCAGGGGAATTGAAAGTGATTCATTAGTATTGAAGGTTTTTATGGGTTTTCTATTACTGTACACCAAACACTCCAAAGTTTAGTGGTTTAAAGAACAAGAATCATTTACTTAGTTTGTAAATTGGCGATTGTTGCAAGGCTTGGCTGAGACAGCTTTGCTATATCCCGCACAGTGTTACTGGCATCACTGGGAGAGTGCTAAACACCTGGGCGTCTTCATGCCTGTCTATCTTCATGTGGTCTCTTCACATGATCTCTCAAGCATGGAAGCTTCTGGTAGCCGAACTTTTTATATGGCAGCTTAAGCCTCAAAAGATACATGTTCCAAAGGAGTGAATCAGACAGAAGCTGTGTTGCCTTTGGTGACCTAATTTTGGAAACTGTAATCTTGTGCTGGATTCAATTAGTTAAGATGCTTATAAGTTCCTGTGGCTTATAACAGGAGTGGCTTAGTTTCCACTTGTGAATGGAGAAGCACAAAGGTTCTGAAAAAAAATGTGTGACCAGAAATACTGCTGTGGGAACGTTTTGGACATCAGGTTGTGTAAAGGTAGCATAGTGTACTTACTCATAGAAAGAAGCTTTGGAGTACAACAGGCTTTGATTTCAACTATGAGGTCTATAGTTTTCTAGCTGACTGAGCTAGAAAGTGGCTTCACTGACCAAGTTGCTTTACTTATTGAGTCTCAATTTCCTTATCTATAAAAGAAGAATATGAATACTGATCCTCCAGGGTTGTTAAAGATTGCACAATGTGTAAAAATCGCTTGGCATAGGGGCTGACACAAAGTATGTACTTCATATTACAGGAGTTGAAATTATTGAAAGACTAGTGGTAAAAGAGATGGCTGGAGAGGGGGAAGAGACTGCAGTGGGGTTCTCTTATGTAACTAGTAATAATAACTTGGCAAAATATAATAGTAATAGTAGCCAAAAGTTACCAAAAATAAGCACGGTGCTAGCTCTTTAAAAGGAATATCTCATTATTGAATCTTAACGTAATTTATGAAGGCTATCATCATCTCATCTAATAGAGGAAGAATTTGGGGATAACAGAGGATAAGCAACTTTTCCAAACTGTTGAGTAGCAAAGACAGGATTAAGACCAAGGTAAAACTTTTATCAGAACTTGTACTTGAATAGGCACATTTCAATCTGTAGGTTAGCAGAAGCCACTGAAAAAGTTTAAACAAAAAAGACTTGTGGTTAGACTTGTTCTTTGGAAGGTAAGACAGAGTGGGAATCAGAAGCTGGCAGGAGGAACCGTTAGAAGATGGTTGCTCTAATCTATATGAGAAGCATCAGATGCACTAAAGAAGCTCAGGGGTGTGCGGGACATGGAAAAGAGCCTAAGGAAATGGCTGTCACCTTGATGTGGATTGGGTGTGGAGAGAAAGCAGGCAACACATATAGGCAATTGTCAGCTCTGAGTGCAGTCAGTCAGGGCTCTAAGTGGACAAAGAAAACAACCCCAGGGTGTCTTTTAGCCCAAGTCATATTTCCTAAGTCTCTGCATTCTCGGTCTAGACCAAAAACAAACAAAACTGACTCTGCTGAAACGCTGGAAGCCCTACCCACTTGAAGCTCTCACATCTCTTACCTTGCAATTCTAAGCTTTCAAATTCCACACTCAACTTCCTTTCTCACACCCCAAATTCCTATACTAGAGATTACATTGAGAATTTGTGTGCATTAGATGATTGTTTCTTCCACATCAGGGCCTTGGGAGCATGGTCTAAAGCTGTTTTCTTCGGTCCTGACTTCTCCCACCCAACATTGCAACTATACATGCGATTTGCTGGCTCTTCCAGAGTACGGTCATAGAGATTCCTTCCGTAATCTGGACTTCAGGTAGAAAAGGGAATCTCTATATGACGTATTTGTTAACTGTAACATACTTTCATCCTGAACTTCCTTGGGAGAACAATATGAACTTAGAATGACAGAGCAGGACTGGGTGCCATTAGTTAGGCATTCCACATTGCAGATAAAGAACTTTAATCTATTGCTGGATCAAAGGCTAAGAAACAGAACAACGACTGATAGGAAGGGTAAGTGAAATAAGCAAAGAATCTAACTGACCCTTCCGCCCAAAGCCCTGGGTTTTTCTGACTATGATATTTGTCTGCAATTGTTTTCTTTAATGGGAATAATTTCAGAGATTAAAAAACTGCCATGACTGTAATAGGTATGTTTCCTGTTATTTATTTGTGTCTGTCCTCTATCGCTCTCTTATCCTGTTTTCTTTAATATGGGATTTTTAAACTGTGAAAAGTGGTTTGCTTTATTCTGATGCTACATTTTGAATGTCATGGGCTCCCACAGTGGGCCGTGGAGAATGGCGCTTTGTCCATTGACTGTTTCCTTTGGGTATAGTGGGTGCTTTACTCAACTCAGGGGTTCTGACACATAATTTGAGGAAGGAATTTTACCCTAATTATTTGAACATTTGTGTATCTGTGCACTTTATTTGATAATTTAACATTTATTGACTCTGCCTTTTGCTGTGACACTTTTTTCAATTGTGAGCTAGTTAGGCTATGTAGCAAAGCATAAACTGAGGACCACAAGCCTGACCTCCATCATAAACACGGAGTCTTAAACTTGATTTCACACATATTATTCTTTCAGAAAATTCATCCATTACACAGCTGTCACAACTCAAAATTTCACATATAATCCCCCCAAAAATCTGAATAGATTTACAATTTAGAAATTCACAAAGGTATATTTAATTGGACATTTTCAATTAAGCCCACTCAATCGGTGAGTGGCAATGAGTGCATAAGTGATGAGGTCATATTTTCCCGCTATGAGCTACTACAATATTTGTGAAGTGGTTGTTAGGTTTTGGCATTATTGAGAGACACTGACAGAGATAAAAACAAGCCTTTATTGCAGGCACAGGGAGGGTTGCAGGAGATTGCAAGGACCCTCAGAGAAGGGAGCTGGGGAATGGGTTTTCATGAGGCTACACTAGGGGTAGAGTTAATATGGCAGGTGATGTGTCCTAACAGGAGAGGATTGGAGGGTTGTTGGCATGTGGGTATAAAGGAAATGGAAATTTATTTTGGGACTAGAGGAAGAACACAAAAGTTAGGCTTGAAGGGACATGTCATTTTGGCATCAAATGCCATGTTGGATCACCACCATTATGGCCCTGGCAGTTTCATATGGGCACAAACCCATCAGTGGAGACAAATTAGAATATAAAATTAGAAAAATCTAGGTTTTTTCTTTTTTAATAGAAGTCTCTTTACTTGTTAAAGAGAGTCCCAAACCTCTGAACATTAGGCCAAAAGAAACTGAAAAGCTAGGCTTGTAATCCCAGAGCTCAGAAAGGAAGCTGAGACAGGAGGATCACCAAGAGTTCAAGGCAGCCTTGAGCAGTAGTGCAGGACTACTCTGGAATGCATAGCGAGACTTTGTGTCCAAAAAACAAGCACAAATTTGATAACCTAAATTTCTCTTCCTTAATTAAATCTTGTACTTAGGAGATTACTTTTCCTTTTTTTCAGAAGGAAACATCTTGCTTGTGACAACTTTAGCAATTTAACTATAATGTCTAAGTATATAGAGCAAATAAGAGGCAATCATTCATTAGTCATAAAGATAAGCCAAGGAATGGAAATACTTTGTAGGTCATGTCACCTGACAGAAACTTTGGACTGATCCTTTCCTGGTTCAAGAGTTCAGCCATAAGACCCACTTTCCCTATCAGCTGGCTCAAACTGATAAGTCCTGAAGTAAGCAAAGTTTCTTTATAAGCTTTTATTTAATCTTTGGTGTGACATAAGGGTTGTGGGGATTAGTTTGTACAGAGTTACTTACGGTTGGTTCATTTTTCTTTTGAATAAATATCTATCTCCTCTGACTAGATAGGGTAAATGGAGTTTGTAAAACTAGTTTTCATTCCATTAAAAGTGCCTAGTAGGGATCTTCTATCCATAGCAGGTTTTCTACAAGCATTTATGGAAGGAATAATTATAAACTCAGCCTTAGATTGGTGATTGGCTGGTGATTAACATGATTCAAGGGCAGGGTAATTGAGGAAAAATAATGTATATCTATCAAATTTATTAGATGTAGGTGAGGGCGGTATTGCTATTTGCTATCTAGTATTAGCTCGGTCTGTGTTCTTCCCAGGAATTCGGCCCCAAAAGACTTCATTCAGATGTATTAGTCCCAAGTGGTCAGCCTCCAATTCTAGGGAAGTTTCACCAGATTGTAGCTACTATGGTCCTTTGAAGGGAGGCAAAAGAGCATAATCCTGAGTTGTGAGATCTGAGTTCTGGATCTCCTAGGCCCGGTCTCATCTTCCACTCATATCTTCCGCCCATCCTTTCCTCCATTCTGCCTGGAGAACACAAATAGCAGCATGCTTTTCTGCTGCTTCCATCCTGACTTGTGTGCTGGTGCTGATTCTGCCACAGACTCAGCTGACTTCTCTGAGCCTTAGCTTGAATGAGGTTGTGCTAAGGAATTTTACAAATTCTGCAATTTTATGAATAGGTCCAAGTTAGGGTGGCTTGACGAAGGTTATTTGATCTTGCCTATTATTTTTTCTAGGAAAATGTAGTTATAAATTGATCACATTTTTCTGTAAAGGCTGTGCTTATTTCTGGTATCAGGCAACTGAATGCCTCTTATTCATCAATGTGGATATCCACTGAGTCCTGATACAAATCCTTAATTTAGGGTTCAGTATATTGATGGAGACCACTATGAAGCAGCCCTGAGCAGGACTTATATTAACCAGTTGGCTTTTGATGTTTACTTGGGAGTCACTGGTCTGTACTGAGGCCTGTGATGGTGGATGAAGCCACGAGGCCTCAAAGGACAAGACCAGGCCACAGGACTTTTGGCTCCAACCTCACTTAACTAAAAGGAGACTGTAACTGCAGTCACCTCACTCGTACAGTGAAGGCCTTACAGGAGTTAACACAGTTCTTCTAATTTAGCATGAAGTATTACTTGGAGAGATTCCCAAGTCCTGCCCAGATTCCTGCATATTCTTCAGTATCCGCCTCCTTTGTTTGGAAACCTAATAAATATAGCTGTTCAGGGAAATCTAGGTCTTCACTCAGAGACTCTTAAGTTTTGCAAGAGAGTTGGATGCTCCTGGAGACCTAAAATCATTTCAACTGTCTCATTTATTTAAGCCTTTGCTGTCCACTCTTTTGGGAGATTGTGGGCCTGATCATCTCACAATAATCTGATAGTATATGTTCGATACTATTGCTATATATGTAGAATCTTCCTTAATTTCTTTTAACTGCGGCATTAGTTACTATAATTATTAATTTTGTTTTGAAATTACATATATATTTTCTTGTATAAAATATATGTATAGTTTATAGGAAAATCAGCAAGTAAATACTATATTTCTATCTCTACATATATATATAAAATATCAATTTAAGAATTTAAGAAATATATTTTTATCAGTACTTAGATGCTTCCCTGGGCCCTCCCCAGTCCTGTCCACTTTCTACTTCTAGAAGTAATCAAAATCCTTAATTTTATATAAACTGTTACCTTGTTTCCCTTACTTTTGCCATCTATGATACTCTCCTAGATAATACATGGTTTAATTGTACTTGTTTTTGAAGCTGATATAAATAAAATTCTATAGTATGAATTTTTCCAGAATTTATCAATAATTTATTTTAATATTCATCACCACGATTGATGTGTTTAGCCATAGTTTATTCATTACTATCATGAAATAATAGTCTATTATGTGATTTTGCTAAAATTATTCTACTACTTGTATTGTTTTTTATTACAGTAAAAACAGTGTGGCTTGAACGTTCTCACACACATCTGGTGTAGATTCATATGTGACCTACACTAGGTGTGTATATCTGTGTGTCTTCTTATCTTAGGATGCATCAAAAAACCAAGGTGCAGAATCATCAGGCAACTTACGCAAGGTCTGAGTGAGCTGGTGGTGAGGCCAAATACCAAAATCAGCAGTTGCTTGCCAGTTTATATTCTCAACCATAGTGCTCTAGATCCTTAGTTGAAAGATTAAGGTTTGGAGAATTTAAAATAACTTGCCTAAGAAACAGAGCTTCACAGGTCGGTCTGACTAATGCCTTCTATTTCTTAATCACTCAAAGCACATATTATGACTCTATTTGTGAAACATTAAAAAAATCACAAGACAGTGAATTCTCACTTGGAATTGTTAATCTCTTTCTTACAAGTGAAACTTGCAGGTTTTCTCCTATCTGTATATATTTGATGTAAAATTTTAGCATTTCTTTAAGAATATGAATAGTTATGAAAAGAAAAACATTTCTCTAGTAGAACAGATTTCTTTCTCTATTAGCTGCCAAACCCCTTAAGTAATATGTAACACTTGTGGAGCCATTTAGTTTTAGTGCCAAAAGTAGATGTGCTAGATAAGATGTCCACTAACAAATTATGGGCTGCTAGAATCAAGACAGCATTAGTAACTTCAAAGTGCTTGCATCTATGAAACATTTGGGAAGGAATGTTTTGTATGCTGACGAGCGAAAAGAACTCCATGAATGTGGCAGTGGGAATGAAAGCCCTAGTTTTTGACATGAAAAAAAGTAAGTCTGACTGAATCCACAGTGTCTTGGAAAAACTTGGATAAGTTTTTTTGGCTAGAAATTTACCCCACCACAAGATGCTATGTTCAAGGGAAAACAAAATGGAATTTCCCTAAAATCTGACTTGCACCTCCATTGGTTGTGAGTAGCTGAAACTCATCTTGGACTGGCCTAGTTTGAGAGGGATGCACACAAGTTCATGCAATACCAGGAAGGACAGGACAGTCGTGCCACAGGAAGGACAGGGATGCAGCTGAACTCCAGAATGACTCGAATGAGGGGCCAGACGCTCTCAGGAACGGCTCGCCAACTTTTGTCCCTGCTTTTTCTCTGTGTTGGCCCCTTTCTCCTTCTCTGCAGACTGGCTCCATTCATGTGGCGAGAAGTGTTGTTGCCCATACTTGTCTACCACTGTTGCCCATTGCTGTCTACCAGTGGTGATGGATTAATTTATGGCTTCTCTGGTGGAAAGTTAAAATTTACCAGGGGAGGATTTGATTGTCTCAGATTGTAGACATTGCCAATCTCTAGACAATTTCATATTTTCTGGGGATGATAGGACTATATAAAAACATGGTAAGGCCTCATAACCCTTGAATCACACCTGAAATTTCCAAAGGAAAGGGTTACAGAAGGAAGTAAAATGAAACAATAGTTCTTCAGTATATTACTTATATAATCCTTATGATATTGTCAGATATTACAAAGAGGCATAAAATGTTCCTAAACCATTAGCAAAATTATCTCACAGTAGTTTCTTCTGGGATTATGCTATTAATAATTTGACTGGAATATTTTCAAATGAACAATCAGTGAGATCCCTGTCTGCTTAAAATGAGCTTAAAACTGTAGGCTCAGAACAAAGGGAAATAAGAAAAGCCTAAATAAGAAAGCTAAAATTTGAATCAGAATTAGAGTATCAAAGGTAAAAAGTAAGTACTGTGACCTTTCGGTTTACTACTGCTTATTTCTCCTAGCATTGGTTAAGACTAATGGTAAAAAAGTGTTATAATGAGAAAATGCATGTGTATTTGCTTAAAATAATGCTCATTTCTTATCTCACCTCTCCTGTAGGTCAGAAGTTCGGGCGCGGTATGGCTCAGCCGACTTCTCGAGTTAGTCTCACAAGGTCAACAGGAAGCGCGAGCAAGAGCTGCTGTTACCCCTGGAGCTCAGGGCCTCTTCGAAGCTACCAGGTTGCCGGCACATTCATTTTCTTCTCGCTCCTTCACACTTCTCTCTGGAACCCCAGTTGTCCAGGAAACCCTTCTTGTGCTTTGAAACTCTCTAACTTCCCTTTCTGCCATCTCTCGCTCTGACTTCCCCGTTCTGTTTTCTGGCAGTAATGAAGAGACTCGCTATCATTTTATCACTCTTGTGGACCAAGGCGAGAGGATCATACATTTGAGTCTAGACAGGGCAATTTAGTGACTTAGAGAAACCTCATCTTAAAATAAAAATTAAAATGTCTGGGAATGTAGCTCAGTGCACTGAACCTGAGTTCAATCCACAGCAGCAGCAGCACCACCACCAAAACCAACACAAACACGCAAGCAAACAACCCCCAACTGTGTGATTAGAATCCATCCATCTGGACAGTTTTTTTCCCACAAAGGTCAACTGTGCTATGTCATAGCATAGTCATGAGAGTCAGCGATGTTTCATTACATTTGTGCCTTGTGGAGGTCATTCCTGGAAATTCTGCCTACCAGACATATGGAACTATCTCACTCCCCTAAGCCTCAGTTTGATCACTGGTAAATGTTTATATGCAGTAAGATGTCAAAAGTTTTTAGTTCAGTGATACAAACACTATTATATCTCATTGGAGACACAAAGTTTCACACAACTGAGGATGCCAAAGAATATAAAAACATTCATCCTTGCTTTTATAATGAATGTATTTCTATTCATGAAAGCTTTAATATTTGATACAAATAATTGACTTTCTATTTGACTTTTTCCAGTTATACAAAAACCTTGTAATCACAGGCCTAAAATCTGCAAGCCACACACCCCAAAAGCCAAATAAAAATTTATAGAGAGTTGAAGTAGAAATAGATAGTCTTCTTTAAAAGAACCAGAACATGCATATCAACTGAATTATCAGTGTCGACCATAACAGTGGCATCTCTTCAGATTCTCTAACTGGGCTTCGTAACTAACATAGCATCAGGTACACAAGTGAGTAACTTTAGATATTGGTTACTCCTCCCCTTACCATCACTGTCACAACTGCTTCTGGCATGACCTAGTTATTGTCACATACTTCTTTTTTTATTTTAAAGAGCAAAACCAATAAAAACAATGGTACAGAATTTCAAAACAACATAATAGGTGATTAACAGTGGCCGATATAACGTATATTACCTTTAAAGTTCACAAACTTATACGTACGTTACACTTCTCTTATGATCACCCATGACTTTCTTTTTGTTTGTCTTGGACCAAATTATTCTAAGTGAACTAGATGGCTTGATTCTTCCTGAGTCTTAAATATATCCCTACTCTGCTCACTGTGTCAGTTCATGCTTCTGGAGGGGCTCATACCAAGATAGAATGAGAAGCACAAGAGATTTACTGAGGAAACCTTGTAGGAGCTAGATGAGGCTGGGCAGTCCACCAGATCTGTATGTGGGACTAACTCCTGGGAAGGGAGACAAACAAGGACAGCCTTGAGACTTAATTTCTAAGAAAGTTTCAGCAAGGCCGATTGGGAGTCCATAAGCCCAAGTGGCTAGCGGAAGAGTCCTGTACTATGTAGGGATGGGCCTGACTTAGTTTCCTAGTGATAGGCTGGGAGCACCGTCATAAAGCAAGGCTCACAACAAATGAGATAGATTTCTTAGAGCAGCAGCTAAGACCACTAGTCCATTACATGCCTGTGGTGGCTACCATAAATACTACTAGTATAAACTGGCTTCTGGGACATTTATAAGACAATGATCTTCTCTTTCATGTCTTTAAGCATCAACTTATTGAAAGGGCTAATTATTCCGATTTATGGTACAACTTTGTCTGAATACTTTGCATTTACCATATTTTATTTTAAAACACTTCTATTAATTTCTTTGATGGTATTTAGTAATTCATTTACCTCATCCTTGCTGGTCTTTTCCTTATACAAATTATTGTGATGTAAAAACAATAGTCTGGCTCGTGAGCCTGCAGTCCTCTGTAGCAAGTGGTGTTTATAATTCTGGACTGCAGAGGCACATCAGACAAAAGAAACCTTGTTAGTGTACACCCAAGGTTGGACCCACAGGCTTCTGTGATCTACTTAGTAGATGAATTGGACAACAGGGATCTGAGTCACAAGGACTCCTTTTCCTTGGCAGTTTGAAGATGTGATTGAAGATTTACATCATGTTGTCATTGTGGTTCCTGCTGCTCCTTTTAAGGAGGGGATGGGGAAGTCTCCTTGGAGCGACTCTGGATGTCCAGATGAGAAGAGAGCACTAGTAGCGCTTATGCCAAGATGCGGGCAAAACCCGAGCTGGCTTGGAGAAGACGGGGATGTGGCATCCCTCTAAGGTCTCTCCTCTCAGAAGCAAGGTGGACTTACACCCATTGCACGAAACACACAGCAGGACAGAAAGCAGAAGTGACTTGAGACAGAGGTCTGAAAAGAGACCGATGAGAAAGAACTTTCCGCTTTCTTGCCTAAAACCTCAAATCTCCTTTACGTAGTCTTGTTCCGGAGCTGGTCCTTCCTGGAGTAAGGGTGAGGGCAAGTGGGCGGGGCAGCAAGGCTGCCGGTGCTTCCTCTCAGACTCGTCCAGATCGTTTCCAGATGATTATCAGCTCGGACTACATGTGCTTGGGTAGCTTTCCAGGGTAAACAGGGCACATCATCTTGAAGGGAACATCTTTTTCTTCAACAATTTGAAGGGAAATTTTTTTATATTAAATCAAACCCAGATATATAATGGATTAGAAGACAACACTTTAAAAAATAAATCATGTGATTTCAAAGATATTTAGTCTTTAGGGACCACTTAATAGTCCTGTCAAATGCCCACTAAGCATTACTATTCAATATATTTGAGCTATTAATTATATCCTGTTGAAAAAGTTAGAAAAGAACTGACTAAGGATTAGAGTCTGTACCCAATACTCTCTTAGGTTTTTTGTCTTTCTCCAAAAGTGAATAAAATGATATACCATTAACTTCCTATTTTTTGAAAAACCATGTGAGCATATGATGGTATTTCCTAATTCAGACTCTGTTACCCAGTGTGTAATAAGACTCCAGGCAGCCAGAACTCCTCATGGTAGGTAAAAAGGCCCAAAGTAGGTGTGGAGATCAGTCAAAATTATTTCTTCAACAAGCATTTATTAAGCGTCTGTTATGTGCAAGGTGCTGTTCTAGAAATGATGTAGTAGTGAAAAATTAAAGCTCTTCTGCTCTTGGAGAATGACAGACCTGAGAAGGATTGAACACTCATAAAATAGCATACGAGAAAGCAAACAAAGCCATCAGATACTGACAGACTCGGGGTGAAAACAGCAGGAAAATGTTCTCACCTGCTCGATGTGGAAAAGTTGGATGGCTTTTCTGGAGTGGTGACATCTGACCTGAGGCAGTGAGGACATGGAGGCAATCAGATACCAAAGAGAGGAGCATTACTGACAAGGGCAAAGAGATTGAGACAGTTTGGCTCATTGGAGGGACAGAACAGGAGAACACATATGGGACCAGAGTGGAGGAAGAAATACTGGCTCAAGAAATAAGAAGAGGAGAGGGCATATAAGGCTCTGTTATGGAGAGAAAGTTGGGTACTATTCCAAAGGCAGTGGGAAGTTACTAGGGAATTTTGAGTGGGAAATGTCATTACTGTCCATATTTAGCCAGATAGCAAAACCATCACTTCCTGAATAACTTGGCTAATGAAGGTATTATGGCTATGGATATGCATGATGATTAAGCAGAACACAGAACAAAGGGTTCAACTACAGTTGACCTTACTTAATTATGGGAGAAGGACCCGGTAGGGACTGAGTGTTAAAAGGTTGTAAGGATGTCTTTTAACAATAAACAAAAGACTACATTTTGTTAGGAAGAAAGTGTTATACATATTATATATACAAAAGGAATTGCATTAAGAATTGAAAAATGTCTTGTTTTTTCAATGATAGACCTTTTAAAATGTATAAAAATTGACAGATCCAGAGATTGATTTTAGTAATTGTTTTTTTTTGTTTTTTTTTGGTTTTTTGGTGCTGGAGATTGGATATGTGGCCTCATGCAAGCTCAGTACAGGTAGACCCTGACTGATAAAATGTTAAAACATTTTGTTTACTTATAATTTAACTGACTTGACCCCAGAAATACAGGGAAGTATCTGAGGAGTACGAATAACCCTTTGAAACGGTCACTTGGGCAGCTCCAAAGGTAAAAGCCTCAGCACAGTGTCTCTGCGGGTGACACGGCCTCTTCCCAGGGCGCTGAAACAAGGGGCAGCTCACCCTGCAATGGAGGCTCCGACATCATGTGTCCAAGAGAAGAGAGGTGAAAAGGACAAAACAGAAAGTGCCAACCTACTTGGAAGCTCAAGGCAGGGAACAGTTCACACAGTTCAGAGCATTGGCACCGGCCAGTGAATCATTACAGTTATTACAAAACACTGCACTGACTCAGCTTCAGCAAGATCTAGCTTCTCGGCTGGAGACCCTGCTTGGCGTGGCCTCTTCTCTCTCCTCTGACCTTGCTTCCCTCCTCTTTTGTCACCATGAAGCAAACAGGAAGGAATGTTTATTAACAAGGCTGGCTCGGGTCACACCCACGGCAATATCAGAGTTCTACCTCTGCTGGGCTTAGGAAGAGGTTCAAGGAGCAAGGCCAGCTCCTGCTCACAGTGAGAGGCAAGGCCAACCTGTGAGGAATAAACTTAGAATCAGTATGTGTCACGGGCTCCAGAGCACAGCCACAGTGGGTCTGCCTGTCTGGGAGCCCCTCACTTTCTCCAAATCACCTAAGAGGTCTGATCTTTGTATCAGGGAGGCATCTGGAACACCAGCCTTGAAGGAGCTCACCTGAGACTGCAGCAGAGGCATGCTCCGATCCTGCCCCAACTCCGACTGGGCCTTCTCGCTCACTTCCCGCCTCCCTGGCAGACATTGGTCACAAGAGGGAGCGCTTCCTGGGCAGCTTTTCCCGCTCCCTGTCATGAGTCGTCCTCCTGTTTGCTTGCCTTTTTCCTACACAATGCAGTTACTTTCGGTTATATCTGGGAATGGGTTACCCCTTATGTGACACAGTTGAGCTTCAGCAAAAGTGAAGAGAGTGTGGAGGAGAGAGAGACAGAGACAGAGACAGAGACAGAGACTCTCATATTATGGAATGTTTTTGCCACACCCCACTCCACAACAGAGAGGAAGTACCCAAAAATTATTGCTATGAAGGGCATAGCAGCTGAATGGGTGTTACCTGGCCTTGAAAAATCTCAGAGATGCCAATAAGCCACTTGAGACAACCAGGCACCTGTTCTGTCCTCATTTCTTACCAGTCATTGGCTGTGGGCAGAGGAACTTACGGGAAAGAGAAGTGAAGAGGAGGGAAGTTTTGTGAACCGTAGCCTCCGAAACAATTTTTTTGTCTTTTTGAGACAGAGTCTTGCTGTGTAGTTCAGGCTGGCCTTGAGTTCACGGTGCAGCCCAGGCTAGCCTTGCACTCAGTGACCCTCTTGCCAGTCTCCAGAGTGCTGGGGTTACAGGTGTGCACCAGCATGCTTGGCTTGAAACAAATTAATGGTATAGTTGTTCCTTGCAACTTTCCCCTTTCCTCTCCTTTTTTAAAAAAAGGGGCTGGATGTGTTGTAGAGGCTTTGAGTACAAGTAATAGTAAAGTGCATTCACCATAAATCGGTGCAGTTGCAGCCCCACTGTGGCCTGTGATCTAGCAAGTGACTGTGCTGCTGAAATTCACATGATGCATCACAGTGGTCTTTGCTTTTGAACATGCAACAACCATCATGTCCATTTTCATCATAGCACCAGCTTCATACAGGGGTGGGAAATCTATATGAAAACCATTAGAATAAACAATTCTTGAGTGCTCGCTTTGGCGGCACATACACTAAGCAATTCTTGTTAGCCAGGCAGTGTTGCCCAACTATAACCTGGGAGGCTGAGGCAGGCGAGTTGAAAGTTTAGGTCAATCCTGCAATGCTATTATGTAACTTTTTCACAGACCACTTACAGAATCAGAGAGTAACACAGAATAAATATCACAGAATAGAAACCCCCCATACACAGAGTAACCTGACTCCAACACTAGCAGTTTCTCAAAGTACATTTCTGACTGCTTCTGGAAAATAGTGAGATAGGCAGGGATTACTACAAAATAAGAATTTTTTGGAGGGGAGGAGTGGTACAGGGGACATAACTCAAGGCCTTCACCTTCATGCTGAACTACATCTCCAGCCATTCTAATTCTTTAGTTTGAGACAGTGCCTCAATTAATATGGGTATAATAACTGCTATCTCATAAGATTATTGTGCATCTCAAGTACAGTAATACTTTATGTGCCCACTTGGCACAATGTCAGTGTCTATTAAGATCACAATGAAGATAATAGAGATATAACAGCATGTAATTAGAATTTTGCTTACTCAAGGCCAAGTATCCTAATTTAACAGAGTTGTCCAAACACAACAAAATCTCCTGCATTTCAAGGCCATAGCTTCATTGCTCCCTCGTTCTTATGCTACTTTCTTTGGAGTGGGAAGCAGGTTCCAGTTGACCGGCTCAAGACTTTTTAGCATTGTATATTATGCTGACTTCACTCTCACATGCCCCGAGGGCTATAATCCATCAAAGCAGGGGAGCACAGGAGTGTGTTCACGGAAAAAAAGAGAACAAGGAGAAAAAAAGGCCACACGGCTTTTACTGCCAAAATTTATTGTATGGAACAATGACCAGGGTTCAGATGTGTTTGTTCTCTGTTGTACTGTAGATATGAAGAAATAGCCTTGCTCAATCGCTGTCTCAGTCACTTCCCAGGTAGACTTGGGAACTTTGTCTGTCCCAGTGTATCTGAGTTTTATATTAAAGTTTTCATGTTGCGTGCCAGTCTGAGTACCACTGAAATATACTGCCATCTATAGGCTAGTTTGTAATAAATTACCACACAAGTTCTCTGTAACATTAGACAGCTCTTCAGAAGGCTTAAAGTTCTGTAGGGAGGTTGAAACAGTAATCAACATCCGAGCCCCATTGGATCTCAAACCTCTGTGAGGCAGCACAGACCTTGGGCTTTGGGCTTATCTAGATTTTCATTCAAACCCTGGTTTGAAGTTAGTGGCTGTGGGGCCGTGGGCAGTGGATATTGAACCTGTGTGAGGAAATCACCTCTGAAATATAGACAATAAAACCTCCCCCCTAGGCTGTGGTGAGGACTAAGTGAGATTTATATTGTAATGATATAGATTGTAGGGGCTCTATAAATATACATGCTTTTATTTTACCCTTTCCTTTCTCTTCTCAGTCTTAAATTAGGGACATTTGGGAGTCCTGCTTTGATAGGCTGAAACTATTTTATAGGCAGCAAGTTAGATACTGAAGGGGGAAAAAGCTACCCTCATGAACTTGTGAGGAGTTCAAAGCTTTCTGCTAAATAGAGGCCAGGGCTAGAGTCAGTATTTACGCACCACAGACATAGTCAGATGTCCCAGCAAGTCAGGTCCGCTTACTACACAGGAAGAAGTAATGAGTGTTTTCAATGAGCTGTACATATGCAGTACTCTGTAAAGTGTCAAGGACTCAAGTATTAAGTGGTATTAACACCACTTCTGTCGGTATTTATGCCTTTTTCGTTATGCAGACTAAAAAATGGAAACACGACAGGTGAAAAGGGATTTGCTCAAGCGCGTAGATCAAGGCTTTGGCAAGGCTGGTATGTAATCTGGGTCTCTCCATTCCTTGCTTTAAGAATAGCTTTATTATTTTAAAATTAAAATATTATATAGTCACTATAGGAAAGATAAATGTATGAGCAAATGAAGAAAATAAAAATTATGCCAGAAGCAGTGGACATGTTTATAAACCTACCTACTTGGGAAACTGAGGCACGAGGATCTCATTTTTAGACCAGCTTGGGTCTAGCTAGGTCCTGGCTCAAGCTAAAAAAGGGAGTAGAGGCCTGAGTAAGTCTGTGATAGGGCACTTCATAGGGCTCTAGGTTCAGTCTCTAGTAACAGGGGAAAAAAGCAAGCATGAAAAAATAACATAAAAAATAAAAATTTCCTCATAGTGACATATTCTCACATGTTCTTCTAGTACTTTTTCTGTATTTTCCTTGCTGCTATCAGTCACTGTCACCACTGAACCAAACACATAGTACCTACCTAGTGCCAGACAGTGATCTAGGCATTTTATATGATTTACAAGTAACTCACATAGTCCTAATAACAACCGTATACTGTGGTTACTCTTACCCTATGACAGATGAGGAAACCATGATGTGGAAAATGCAAGCAGCAATTAAGTGGCTGAGATTTAACCTGAGCAGCTCCACCCCACATAATTGATGTTAACAACTATACTAGCCACGCACACACTTTAAAATAAAGCAGTTCTATTTTTATGTTATGGTGCTTTTTTCACTTCACTACACATTTCAACTGATTTCTCGGCAAGACTTTGAGGAGGTTTCAAAGATAGAAATGGTGGTGGTTCAGTATGGAGGAAAAAGCTGAAGTCAGCCAAACTAAGCTGGAGAATGCTTTGAGATGCCCTGTTATGGGGTTGACAGTGGCAGGAGTGGAGAGTGATTAGGTAGAGTTTGTTCCAAAATAAATATAAGATATATATTTTTTATAAGCCAAGCTAAGGAGCAAAATAGCAACAGAAAATAGTTTTCTAGATGCTGGGGAAGAGAGCTGAGTTTGTATGGAGGAGAAGAGGGTTAGGATGAGGCGGGGTTCAGAGGGAAAAGAGGTCAGAGCCGGCAGGTGCTGCTGCTAGGATGGCCACAGTCCCATAAGTAATGATGGGTGAGAAAATGGATAAACAAACAAAAACTGAGGCTGTTTAGATTGGAGAACAGTCCTAGAGACAGCAGTGTTTATGTTTAATATGCTAATGGCTGTCATGTGGTGAAAGGATTAGATTTAGCTGTGTTACCTAGAGGACAGAAACAGGAAAAATGGATCCAAGTAGAGTGCAGAAGATTTAAAACAAAACCAAAAAAAAGGTAGAAGAACCTTCTAAATCAATTGCAGTGGGGGCAAACAAAGCAGAAAGGACCACTTCCGCAATTATCCAGCCTTCATCACTTAGATGTGTGAGAAGAGCCTGGGTAATTAGTGGAAATGATGTAAAGGAAAACAAAATGAATTTTAGAAGAATAAATATTGTGTTACTCCCATCATAAAACGTATACACATGTTATACGCAAATGCATCGAACTGTAAATTTGTAAATTTTTTTCCAGTTTTTTAATGAACATATGTTATTTAAGTAGTTTAGGACAACTTAAACAATAGTTTTTTTTTTAATTCAGAAATCCTTGGAGAGGTCAATATTATTTTCTGAGGTCACATCTAAGAGTCAAGGTTTGAAGACATCTCTGCCTAACTTAAAACTGTTTCTTTCCACCGAGAAACCACAGTCCCCCATGTTAGGGGAGTAAGAAGCTGGCTGGGAGGCAGCGTGGGGGCGGCGCAGTTGTAGATCAGGAGCTTCTGAGAGAACTGATTTGGGAGCGTCACTAGAAAGTGACAAAAGACAGTTGAGTCAGTTGGGACTGAACTGCGACCAAACCTGTCTTTTGAGAATGCACAGGCAGAGTGCGGACATTCTAGAAGGCAGCACGAGGGAGACCACGGTGGAGTTGCTTCTTTCTCTTCTCCTCTCTGACAAACAAAGACGTCACTAAGCCAACATTGTGCTTGCCTATTTCTGCCTTTTAACATGTTTTATGTATCAGTAACTTCTTATTTAATAATCTTTACACTTCTAAAACTAGATTTTCTCTTTTCCTAGTTCAGCTAGAAGTCCTATTCATTATGAAAGACTGGAAGTGCTCTGTACTTGTACAGAGTGACCTATGGCCACGGCAGTGCCAAAGTGGTCTTAGTGGCTAGAACCTGATGTATCAGTATTTACATCACAAATCATGTCTGCTTCCAAGAGAATGGGATGTCTATGACCTCAGACTTTATGAGTTGTAGTTATAAAATAATTAGTCTTTTAAAGCAAACATACCATAATGTCTATATGCAAATGGGAATTGTCCTTTAGGGTCATGACCTTGGGAAACTTTACACACATGCTGACATATAAAATATATTTAAATTATTCACTGGAAACATCTTTCTTCTCCCTGTTTGTCTCACTCTTTCTCTTCTCTCCCTCCTTTTCTTTCTCTTGCACACAATTTTAGGGTATACTTCATTCACAACCAAAAATATTTCCACTTTCTTGATAACAAAAATCATATTAGATAATCTGCCTGCAAATGCCTGTGGCTGTCAGAAACCTTCATCCTTAAAATGCCACCATGAAGTCGGTGCACGTGCATCACGTGTGCGAATGCCTTTTCCAACCCTGTCCCTTCTTCCGCTCCCTCCATCTCCTGTCCCCACCCCCTTTCAGAAAGGTCTCCCCACCTCCTATTACCTATCTTTTATTTTGTTCTTTATTTTTACTTTCAGTTTCTCAGAGGAGAGCAACAATGTGACACTTAAGCTTACATGTCTAATATGTTTTACTTCGCGTTATGATCTCCAGGTGAATCCACTTTCCTGATGCAAACATGCACAACAGGAAGAAGATCAAGGGATGAGCGGAGGGGGAGGGAGGGAGGGGAAAAGGGCTGGAAAAAGGAGCAAGAACTTGTGGTGTACATGTGCCAGCTCCCACAAGGAATGTAAACATCATGTACTACATGCATAAACTAAAACAAAAATAAAAAAACAAAAGAATTGTTACCACTAAAGAAGTTAAAAAAAATGGACCCTGAGGACCATACGCAAAGAAAACTGCATACATATTTGGAAATTGGCAGTATCCTTAGAATAAATAATAACCTTCCAGGATGCTATTTGTAAACACACTTAAATGCATAATTATTAAAATATTTATAGGGCAAAAGTTAACCAAATCTACTTCATATCCCAACTTTTTTCTAACACTGCTCATGTTACCACTTCATTCTGAATTTAAGGTCATTACCTTCTTCTATGTCTTTTACTGAACACGTGGTCAACTATTCAAAAGCTGCTACACCCAAAAGAAAAGATGACACATGGTACATACTATGTTGGTGAAAGGACGCAGCAGCACTCACGTTTACACAATACTGGAGGAAATGTAATAACTGGACACTGTGGAGGACAAGTTGAGAATATCAGAATTGAAACTGTACTTTTCTTTCATTCTACAAGGTCGTTTGAGCCCTTTGTTTTCTAGATACGTTTACAAACATTCACAAACACAGTTTGCACAGTTCATTGTGGCACTGTGATAGGAAAACACTAAAAACAAAGTAAATGTTCATTAGCAGGGAGATTGTTGAATAAATTATGGCTTATCTGAAAAACTAAATAATATACAAGGTTCAAAGTGCCAAAACAGTGTATATGCACAGATCTGCAAAGAGCTATGAGACATTTTGTTAAGTGAATAGGCCAGGTTAAAAAAGTTTGTGTTTCTCTTTTATACTGTACACAAAGAAAAGGGATTTTTTTTATTTTAAAGAGAAAAGGACAAAAAGAAAATAACAAAAACAAAACAACACAAAAACTATAAAAATGATACAGAATTTCCAGAGAAGATGACAGGAAATCAGCAATGGTTGCCATATTACTTATTGTTATCTTCAGAATAGGTGCTCAGTTTGCCAGTGTAGGCCTGCACAATTGATCAAACAGCTGAACAGTAGCTGTTCCTTTCAATAGACTGATAGAAATTAGTGGTACAATGATTTTAGCTATCTTGTGTATAGATACACATATTTTTTCCTTTCCTTCTTTCTTTCTTTCAAAGAAAATCTTTTAAAAAGCCATGTTTCTATGTGCTCACTCATACTAAATATCTGGAAAGTCATATAAGAAAATATGTAAGTATTTGCATTTAGAGCATAAAGAGAGATTTTTATAAAATCATACTGTATACTCTCTTATAGGTTACTTTGTTTTATCTTGTGTGTCTATTCTTTCAAAAATAATAACAATTTAAAATATAAAATATAAAATGGGTCGATGTATTGACCAAGGTATAGTGAAGAACAAGCTTTGATCTTCTGTGAGAGGTCAGCTGAGTACTGAATCTTGCTTTTTGGATGTGCTTAAATCTGGATAGTGAGGGAGTGAGTATCGGGGGTTATTGAGAACAATAATCACGTTAAAAGGTGGGGATGTCTTACAAGGATTTGACTTATAGGTGAAGTATTAAGCCTAGAAGATTGACTTTCTGCATTAAATCTGACTTTTATATTGTTTGACCTGTTGCACTTAAAACAAGACTTTGTTTCTCTGATTTTAGCAGTTAATAGCCTATCAAGGTTAAATGTTTTCTAAAAAGCAAAGTGAGTGTGCCTAGATGCATTATAACTTAGCAAATCTCGAGAAGGAAAAATTAGTTTCATTAAATTGCCTCCCTTTCTTGAGCGATTCACAAATTACTGTGTTCATGAGTGCCTTAATGAGGGCAGGAGATAATCACTTTAGATGAAGCAATGTTTGGGAGAAGCTTTTTATGTTTTTGAGGGAGCTCTGAAGTCATTGAAAGTGCTACCTGAGTCTCCTGATGATCTTGGGATGCGGCAAAGGAGGGCAAGCACAGGAGTGAGGAAGGCAGGCAGGAGAATCCAGCGATCCGTGTTGACTCACTGCAGTCACAGCAAGGGTGGTCTCTGGAAGGGAAGAACTGCAGACTCATTTTATGAGCTGTTGAACCGTGAAAGCCCTCACTGTGAAAACTCACTTCAAACTGCAGCTTCCCACCGCAGATGACCTTTGTCTGCTTCTCTAGCACTGAAGTGAAGGCAAACATGTCAAAATGAGAGGATTGCATGGTGAAATAGTGTGGGCTGCATGGCAGAGAGAACTGGCTTCCAACACAGTTAATGCACTGAAACTGGTTAGCCTTTGGTGAACTGTTTCATCATTACATTCCTCAGTTCCCTAATTTGGAAATTGCCATCCTACTATTTCATCATCTGTTTATAAGGTTTAGATGTAATATTACATCTAAATATTTTCTAGTGCTTAGGCAGTTTACTGGGTTCATATATATTTTACAAAAAGTGAACAACTCTTTATGGAATTAGTTCTTGGTTTTATAATGTGGAATTGTTTACTTCTAATTTATTATTAATACCATTAGTATTCCTGTTACTGTTACAACTCTTTATGAAATACTTAATATGTTCTAAACTCGCTCTAGTGTTTCATACGAGGTATTTCCAAATCTGACAATCTGAAAGAGCTAGGTCTAGCCCATTTTACAGGTGTGAAAACTGAAGTCCAGAGAGGTCAGGAGTAAGTAGCATCTAGATTTCACTTTCTTTGCCAAATAACTTGAAGCATAAAGCAATTGGCCAGGTTCCAATTTGACAGAGAGGGGTATTTTTATGGCCAGTATGTAGCAGAGCGTGAAACCAGAGGAGGCCCGTATACTCCAGTGGTTGATGCATGGTTAAGGCATGGTTAGACAGGAGCTGGAGAGAGGCAGGCATTGGCTACTGGGCTGAGTCGACAAATACTGTGGAAGGAGGGAAAAGAGCCTGAGAGATTTCTGGAAGTTCTCAGAGCAGTAGTTTCACTGCCAGAAAACTGGCTCGGATGAGGGAAAGGGACATCTTGAATATGCTCGGCATTCTCATGGTTTGTCTTCCTTATTCATAATTCTTTCCATTATTATATTACCTGAGTTAAATGTTATACATGCCCTATTTCTTTGTTAGGCTTTCTTTTCTCATCATAAGACTAAGCCCTAAGATCTCATTTGTAAACAATTCACAGAGAATTTCAAGGTTTCTAAACAATGTTCTTGGGGTTCATCATAGTCCCTGCCCTCATTACTTCATGGCTGCATCTGAAATTACCGCCTGTCTTGGGGATTCTAGGAAGCCGCTGTGCTCAGGTTACATGGTAATAGCAATTTTTAGAGAGCAAAGGGCTTCCCTGTGTAGTTTGTGACTCAGAAATCAAAGGCATCATACTTTCATGTGTATCATATTTGGAGTGGAGCTTGCTTTCGAGACAGATGGTGTTTTTCTTTTATATCTAATAAAGAATGGTGCTGAGAGCAATGTGTATTTACTGGTAATGAATTCCACCAATGGGTGTGGTGTAAAGTTGAGCGTCTGTGAACTGTGCAGCGTCTGCTATTGTCTACAGCGCTTCCTCCCTTGCCTCAGAGGTTTGTACTTTCTCAGGCAAGGGCAGCTTAGGTCCAGATAGATGTCTGGCTTTTCTTCTTCCAAGGTAGAGAAAGGGGAAGTAATGGAGTTCTGTGCTAGTCATGGAGCTGTCTGTCTTTCTGGCAGGGATTCCACCGTGGAGAAAAATCTATCATTAAAAAATAAACGGGAGGCACCGGTCTCATCAGTTAAATGATTTGATTTCCTCACTGATATAAGATGAAGAAAAGAGGAATAAAGTGGGAAAAGCAGCTCTGACAATACAGAGGAAGAACATTAAGGAGCTGGATGCCGAGGGAGACTTAGGAGACAAATGCAGACCATTTGCTCTCAGTGTGGCAGGCGAACCGTGAGGTGATCTCTTCCTATTCAGTCAATAAAGTCTTCACGTCTGGTCTGCTCTGGGAGCATCACCAATTCTACTGAGCCTCTAAATGAAGAGAACCAGCTCGCAGAGTGTTTTAAATCTCATCTTTAGAGGCCTGAAAACTGTAACAGCCGGAATCAAAACCTGTAGTGTATGCAGAAAGAAGCGGTGTCCTCAGATAGGGTTAGGCACCTTTTGTTATGGGTATTTTCTCTGTAACCACTCGATATCATATCAGTGTACCTGGTTTTTCAGAAATGAAGGTCATCTTTGAGAAACACTCAAAGCCCACTGAGACAGATTCTCCGCTGACTTGAGAGCAGCCTGCCCTCCCTTCCACTCCGTTTGAATTATGCAAATGTTGTCTGGGGACTGATTGGTCCGGTTGTTCTGTTTGTGTGTGTGTTTCTTCTGTTCAGGGTTCAAGTCACCTGCTGATCTGTGTACATGTCAGAGTATGGGTTGCATCCTGCCCTGTGTAGGTTTTACTGCTCAATTTCTTGGATCAAAGCAAAATTTCCACTTAGAGAGACTTCTATCTCTTGCAATTGTCCCAAGTCTGGTGTCTTTATATTTAAGTCTAAACTGCATTTACATGTACTGTGCTTTCTTTTCTTAGTTTTGAAAGCTACAGCTATGTGATACACTAAAAATGTGATTCTCCTGCTGTTCAAGGGTGATTTTCAAATTTCGTGGCTACTGTGCCTGCACAAGTTTTCTATGACTAGAGTTGTTGCATGGAGGACTGTAGAGACATCTGTGGCTATTGAGGACAAAATCAGTGTCTATTCAGGGTCACGCAGTCCTTAGAGACTTTCAGTATGTTCCTGGCCACCGTGCTTTCCCCGACTGCTCAGCTATACTGAATATTGTGTTCTTACTATTTAGTAAATAAATAAAATGGTTTTAAAGAGCCATATAAATATGTGATCATGCACAAAAACTTATAAGCATGAGTTATAAGCATGTAAAGTAAAATTGTCAATGTTAACTGCAAAAAATCATTCTTGTTCATAAAAAGCACTCTAAAAGTGGAAATTTATGATGGAAATTGATTCTTAAGCATTTACTAAGTGCCAGGACTATTTCACCAACACTTATGGCATTTTTAACCATGTTTCAAGATGGAATTGCTTATCTTAGAGGAGAGAACCCTGAGGTTCTGAAATAACTTGTGAGGACAATGTGGTAAACAGTACGGTCAAGCCAGGCATCTGGTGCCTCTGACAACTCAGCTCACATATTCTCTGCAAAGCTTCACTTAACTGTCAGCTGCTTGTTACATTAAATTCATAATCCTGCTCTCATAACAGTAAAACATCTGCAGTAATTATACAAAATAGCTATTTGTAGTGGGGCCTAGCCAACTTCATTTAATTTGTGCTGAAAATCTATCTATATATTTCACTTCCCTGAAATTCATTAAAAAATTTGTTATCTGAGGAAAACCACACTGATCTTTCTCTTTAATATAGTGACAGATCAGTTTATGAATTTTGTATATTCTAGTATCTAATCCTATAATTGTATATATTTTAGAAAATGAGAATGTAAAGTTTGAAAAATTTCTTCACCAAGAACAAGAAATCATAAGGTATCTTTTTCAAAGGCAGGAGATTCTTAATAAGATGGTGGAGATGAGAACACATGTTAACAGAGTCAAATGTGCTTTCTAATCTACCCTATTAAGTAGTGTCTAATTTGTCTAGAGTAGGAGCTCTTTCTCTGTCCTTTGTTTTAATAATGTGCAGCAGTTTTAGACAGACCAAGATGTTACTGGAGTTTGGGAGAACTGGAAATTTTCCAGAGTTATGTCAAGAAAGTCTTTGGAGTTGCTTAAACACATTACATAGTTAACAATTGAAGCTATGACAGGAAGGAAGGAAACACACATGCACTGAGCATCTATTATTTGCCAGACTTATCTGTAGCCATTTTGCACATCATAATTTTGTAGAGCTGATAGTAATTTTATAAGGGATAAAAGGTCAAAGAATCAGAACCTCTCAGCTGTGCAGAAAGCAAGATTTGACTCTAGTATGACTGGTACCCAAGCCTTCACACCTTCTATTATCCTGTCCTATCTAGTTCAAAAAATAGGTATAGCATTTCATGTCTGAACCACTTCCACAAGAAATCAGGAAAACTTTCTAAAAATGGAAATTTATGAAGGAAACTGATTCTTAAGCGTTTACTAAGTGCCAGGACTATCTTACCAACACTTGTCACTACATTTTTAACCATGTCCTCTTCTTCAAATCAAATGTCCTCTTCTTCTCATGAGCTTTTCAAGGTTGAAAAGAGGATCCTTGGAGCCCTGCTTTGCCTATGATGCTGCCTGGGGCAATCTTAAATGGAGGCTATCATTACAGCACTTTTTTGTTTCTTTTTTGAGATTGTCTCTTGACCACATATAAATTTATATTATTTTAATGGAGGCAAATTTCAAGGATACACTAAGTAGAGAAAATATTATCATGAAAAATTTAATGCCTAAACCTGGATTCACAAAGTTCTTACCTAGTTTGTGCTCTGTATAATACTGATATAAATTATGGATTCTGTGTATTTTGCAGTAAGTAAATAATAGACCATATACTTGTACTTTTTCAGCCCTAGCTCTTACCCCAGGACAGGATGGGTATTTTTTCTACCAATACAAATCATGATTGATTATCAACAGTCATGATTTAAAAAACACAATAGGAAAGAGAACAATAAATTAGCTATCAAAATAAAGTATAGATATAAATATTTTACTTTGGGAATAAATCAGAGAAGTGGAGTGGGAAAACTATAAGATTAGGAGCATGAAAGCAAAAGAACATTGAGAGCCGTTCTGCCCTCATGAATACACGTACATTGGTTCTATTCAAGTTTGCCGAGGGCAACAAAAGAGCAGAACCACGAGGATGAAGTCACTGGGTTACTTTGCCACGTGGAGTGTCTACCTCGGGTATCACGGCTCATCTGAGCTAAGGGACATGATTCAAGGAAAGACATCTGTTATTCTGTCAATATTCTATTAACCACATGAATACCTGGGAATGTGAGCACGAATTAAAAAGAAGAAAGATTTTAAAAGTGTTTAAATTTGACTTTGGAATATACTGTTGCACTTATGTTCGTCTATGATGTGTGTGTCTACTCTGGCTATTCCTTTAAAAACATTGCCATGATGTTGCAGCTGTATGATGTTTTCTTATTTTATCAAGCTCTCTCTCCTCTCTCATTACTCTAGTGACAGGATTTTAAAAGATTATGGTCCTTATTTCATATAAACACACATTAAAATATTGACAGCCTTGTAATTACGCAGATGCATTTCAGTTGTGAAGATGGGGTTTTCTGTAGCAATCCTATTAACAGACATGAAAGCCCTTGTCAGATGCGTCTTCAGGTATCGTCACTGAAGACTAGGATATCATAGCTTATCTACCCCATTTTCTTTGTCAACAGTTCATCAACAGCTCACCTCTGGGTCCAGTTTTCACAATGTAGTAAAGCTAGATTTCTCCTGATCTGTCTGCTGGTTCCTTTCACCTTGGGAATGAGAAGTTTCTCCACCCACAAGGTTGCCCTCAGCACAGGTTATAAGGAGAGAAGATAAAACCTTCCCTAAGAGGACTAGAGAAGTGCCCTGCACAGGTGTCTGCTTTCACATCCACCCCATGCAGGCAAGAACAGAACTTGTCTTAACTTGCCTATAAATTCAAAATCTTGTCCTAAGCAAATCAGTCCTTTTCCTAACTTCTGTAGACCTGGGATGCTCTTATCTGAAGACTCAATCAACTTAGAAACCAAAGCACAGGACTTAGACAGTAATTTTCTCATCCTGCATCACCTGGAATTGTTTTTACTCAATGCTTCCATTTTTTTGCTAAATACACAGGAATTGTATATAATTTGGCCTCATTTTACAACAAATAATGTAATTATCATAGTGATAGGGTGAAAGAAATGCTTTGTATTCCCCACTAGAGAAAAAATGAATGAGGGAAATGAATCTGAGACATCAGCCAAATGTGGGTATAAATATGTTGTTTGATTTTTTTCTAATGAAACTTAT
>PVLD010018001.1:0-40138 GCA_004027595.1 Dinomys branickii | reverse complement strand
AACTGTCTGACTAAATTTGCATGTCTGTATATGGGTCCATACATCTACAATTCGAAGATATCAATGGATAAAGCAACAACTACTGTTGAGACCATATCACCTTGTCTATAGATTAGTTGTGATTGTACTATTTTCTATGATAATGGGTGTCTGTTTGTCAATATGTTTTTGTACTTTTATGTTTCTAAAAAAAAAAAAGGTATAGTAGATATTATGAAAGGGGAAGAAAGTGCTCAAAAGGAAAGTATAACTGAGATGGGAGAAAAGGAGAGAAAAGGAAGGAATATATATATGACAGCTAAGATAATTGTACTTCTAATTTCTATGAGCTCATTGAAAGTAACAATTTTAATATTGTTTGATCAATTTTACAGGCTTACATCTGGTAATCTTTTTTTTTTTTTTTTTGTACCAGGAATTAAACTCAGGACCTTGCACTTGCCACACAGGCACTTACTCCACTGAGCTATATCCCCAGCCCATACCTGGTAATCTGAGCAACTACTCTGAATATAACAACATGTCATGACCATTGTTAATTTCCTACCATCTTGTTTTGAAATTTTATATCATTTTTTAATTTATCTTTAAAATTATAAAATGGTCTTTTATATGTCTGTTGCATAATAATTTTATGATGTAGCCACTTAAATATTTAAGCATCAAAGCCCTCCAATGGCTTTGTAAAATACTTTAGCAACCAAAATTTTATGCTTTTAGCATGTAAGAGCCTGCTCCTTCGCTTACTTGGGCAATCATTATATACACCCAAAGTTGTTAGAAGACAGTGGAGAGCCCTGAGCACCTACCTCAACCTACTGGAGATCCGGAAGGAACAGTCCGCTCTATTGTTATTCTCTGACTTACCGATGTGCTAATTCTAAGAAACTGGCCTCTCTTCCTTCTCTGAGACCCATTAAATTCAATCCAGAAAGCCATGACTGACTCTCCCACTTCACTTATGACTGATGCAAATCCCAACTTCTCAGTAAAGTCTTCCCTGGCTGCTCTGTCTTGTCCTTCCCTGACATGCTTCTTTCTCTTTTCCATTTGAATTTATGAGAAAGGGATTATTGCTACTTTGATATTATGTTTCATAATTATTTGGTTGTTTATTTTTACAACTTCCCCATGTAATTGTGTAAGGATAGAATGGACAAAAGAAAGAATTTTTGCTGCTTTTGAACTTAGTATTTGGTATGAAGCAGATTTTTCATAAACAGGTTGAAAGAAAAACTACATAAACCTTGATAATTGGTGAAGTAGGTATTAGTGTCCTCAATTAGATATGAAGAAAATAGCATTTTTGAAGTGTAAATGAGGCCATGAAGAGCAGACCATGTAGATAACTGCTCAGGTTTCTAGACTCTTGATCATTAGTCATCCGCTGTGTAGTCTAGACCACCCTGGTACACATTATGAGGTGCGTCTGTGATGGATCTATGGATAGTGGGAAATAGAAGGGAGCTAAAGATGGTGTATTGAGTGCAGAGGAAGAACAGGCTCTCTGAGCAGAGCAGAGCTTGATGGGAAGCTTGTGTACCTGGAATCAGCACACCAGATGTACCTTCCCCAGTGCCTGCTGCTTCCTATCCTACTCAGGAAGAGGCACGTGAATATCGGTGGTCACAAAGTGGGCAGTATAACAGTTGCTTGATGGAATAGAAATATGAAATGATCTACAATTCAAAGTAACAATTCTTTTCTCAAAATTTAGTTTGTAAGATGTAGAGGGGGTGTTTAACCATGCCTATCACAGTGCATCATAAAATACCTCCTAGTTAGGGAATATATGGTCAGTGTATAAGCCACAGATAAAGCACTTTGTGGTTCTACTTTCCAATGATCTACCAATGAAGTGAAATATTTTATGGACACAATGATTTAGAGTAGGTTTCTCTAGTTTCATTGGCCGTCTCAAACTATAATAACTACCCAGGGTTGGGCACTCTCTGCTAGTCAGAGGGCAAATGAAGACAAGCACACAGTGCTCAGCATCCAGCTGAACATTCTCAAGTAGAGAAAACTTGCCCACATCTGTACTAGACTTCTCTCATGCTCAGATGTCTATGATCCAGCTCTCCTCAGCTATTTTTGCTGTTGTAGTTCTGTGAATGAATCACACTCTATTGTCTTTGAGACTTGGGGTGTATTTTCACTCTTGCCTCCCACCTCTCCCTAAACTTCTGTTCATCATCTATCCCACATAAATTTGAGGTTTCTGCTTCAGTATAATTTTACCTGTCTTAAGTCATTTCAGGAACTGTAGGAGAATCCCTATTTCCCATAGCACAACATTCAACACATACTTATTGATAACTGGATGATGAATTCTTTTGTCCCACCTATAAGCTCTGTAAAGACGAGGACCACATTTGCTGCTATTCAGCACATGACAGAACATTCTATAAATATCTGTTGAGTGAATGAATAACTGAGTGTAACGTGACAAGTTAAATTCTGAGAGACCTTTAATCTACAAGAGTGTTTACTTGGAGAAGATTTAAGAGTTTATATGGAACGGTAGTTTTTTAGCAGGATTATTTTAGGTATGGGGAGGAGTTTACCACATATTAAAGGAAAAGGGCATTTAGGAGTAAAAAGAAAGTAGATGTAGAAACAAAAATGTATGACCAGTATCAGTTGAAAAGATTCTTTGTGGAGCAAAATGATTTCCAAAAACTAGGTTATAAAGGATATGCAAAGTCCACGGGCCCTGAGGAAGACAGGAGGATTGCAAGTTCAAGGTGAGTTTGCACAACTTAACAACTTACGGAGACCCAAAATAAAAATAAATGAAGGAAGAAAGACAGGAAAGGAGAAAAATGCGCTGTGGCTTTACCTCAGAGGAAAGGCCCTGGGTCCAATTTTCAGTACAACAATGGCAACATCAAAGAAACAAAGCAAAAAACAAAAAACAACACAAACAAAAAACAGACTGGCAAAGTGTCACAGAACCACAGCAGTTTTATATCATTTAATGGGGGTTACAGGAACAAGGATATCTCAAAAAAGAAAATTTAAATAAATTTTATTATCGGACAATTTTTTCAGAGGCTTTTGCTATACATTTGCAGTACATCGTTACTACCACAAGGCATTGTGGCATTTTACCATGAAGTTAAAATGCATGTGGAGACTTTTCATTGGCTGCTGGTAGAATACTCTTTTACTTTCTTTTTTTAAAATTCTTTTTATATTTTAAAGAAAATAGTACAAAAAAAGAACAATAGAAAAATACAAACAACACAAAGCAAGGACATTAAAAATGATACAGGGTTTCAAACCAAATGAGAGGGATTAATAGTGGTTTTATTTTACATATTGTTATCTTTAATGAAGTTGCTCATATTACCAGATTATAATTAGAAGATTTATCAAACATTAAAGAGAATAAGAAAATAACAATTTAAAGGGACATTAGAGACAATACATAGTGGCACTAGGCAGGATGGTAGAAATTCACCATTGGCCGTTATATTGCAATTTGTTGTCATCACATAAATTGCTCAGATTACCAGATACAAGCATGCAAAATTGGTCAAAATAGTACAAACATAAAACAAAAAAAACCCTTTTAATCATTAACTGTCCCCCTCAACAAACCATCAGACACCAAGGGTACAGTTATGCCACTGATCCATGTATATATACATATAATTTGCCTTAATACTTTTGCTTCTTTCCTTCATCCCAGGTGTTCCTTCCTTTGAGCAATTTCTTTCCCTTTCTTATTATCTATTGTACATTTGAGTTTTATTTACCCTTTCATGTTATAACACCAGGGAGACAATGTGATGTTTACATATGTGGCTCTGATTTATTTCACTTATAAGTGGGGTCTCTAGTTGCATCCATTTACCTATAAAAGCCTCGAGTTTATCTTTTTTATAGCTGAGTAGTACTCCATTGTATAAAAATGCCACATCTTTGTTATCCATCCCTCAGTTGATGGGCATTTGGGTTGTTTCCAAGAGCAGGCAGGAAATTATAAAGCTGAGGGGAGAAAATAATGCAATGGAGACTAAAAAAAAAACACAAAGAATTAATGAATCAAAGAGTTGATTCTTTGAAAAAATAAATAAAATTGATAAACCCCTTCACCAATCTTATTTAAAAAAAGAAAGGCAAAACTGAAATATATGCAATAAGGAATGAAAGAGATGAAATCACTACTGATCCTGTAGAAATTCAGAAGATCATTAGTACCTACTTTGAAATATTTTCTCTCATAGGATGGAAAACACAGAGGAAATAGACAGATTTCTAGATACATATGACTACCAAAGCTGAATGAAGAATATGTAAAAATCCTGAATAACCCTGTATCAGCAAATGAAATTGAAAATGTAATAAAAACTTGCCAATGAAGAAAAGCCCAGGTCCTGATGGATTTACAGCTGAATTCTACAAGAAATTTAGAGAAGATTTAGTGCCAATATTTTTCAAAGTCTTTGAGGAAATTGAAAAGGAAGGAATTCTCCCCAACTCATTCCTGGAGGTAAATATTATCCTGATACCAAAATGAGAGAAAGACCTAACCAAGAAAGAGAACTACAGGCCAATCTCCCTAATGAACATAGTTGCAAAAATTTTCAATAAAATACTAGCAAACAGAATGCAACAAATCATTTAGAAGATTATATACCATGACCAAGTGGGATTCATCCCAGAAATGCAGGGTTGGTTCAATATACGCAAATCAACTAATGTAATACACCGTATCAATACAGACAAAGACAAAAAAATCACATGATCATCTCAATTGTGCAAAAAAGCTTTTGATAAAGTCCAACACTCGTTCATGATAAAAAAAAAACTTACAGAAAATTGGCATAGATGGACTTTAAAAGCCATCTATGACAAACCAACAGCTAACGTCATTCTAAATGGTCAAACACTGAAAGCTTTCCCTTTAAAGTCAGGAACAATAAAAGGATGTTCACTGTCACCACTCCTATTCCATATAGTTCTGGGAATATTAGCCAGAGCAATTAGACAAGAGAGAGAAATAAGAGGAATAAGGATAAGAAAGGAAGAAGAGAAATTACCATTATTCATAGATGACATGATACTCTACAGAGAAGACCCCAAAAACTCCACCAAAAGGTTCATAGATTTAATAACCAAATTCAGTAGTGTATTTGGATATAAAATCAACACTCTTCTACTTTCATGTCTGAGTATCAGAAAATATTGATGCAAACACAACAAATACTGCAAATCAATAGTGATGTGCAGTGTTTTTCAACTGGGCTGACTTACCCCCACCTCCACCTATCCTAGGACATTTGGCAATAGAGGAAGATATTCTGAGTCACCCTAACCATACATTTCAGAGATGTTACTCATTTGTAGTGATCAGAGGTCAGAGATGCTGTTGAACACCCTACAAAACACAAAACAGCCCCACAACAAATGATTATCCTGACCAATATATTAATAGTGACACTGGCAAAATTTAGTTCATTAGAAAGAACTAGATTCATGTAAAACATGAGAGCTACATTGTTTTTCTACTCAGTAACTTAAATTTCTAAGAACTTAACGAATGTGTCTAGCATTCAGGTGCTTTACTGAAAAGGGAGAAACGAAAGTACTTAATTTGGAGGATAAAGATATCTTCAAAAGGTTGTACATACACAAAAGTGGAATATCTGTCACAGAACAGTCACTTAATAAGTCAAAACCATGGAAGCTAGATGTCTGGCATGTCCCCACTCTCCCTTCTTCTCTTTACTTTTGGTGAAAAGGTAGATTTGCCAATTCAAATAGTGTGTTCTCTAGGGACACACTGGTAGAATTTTCCCAGACTGGTTGATAAACAGGATCTTATGCTCCTAGCTACGATTAGGGTCCAGAGAATGGGTAAGATGATTGAAACAGTGAACAGCAGTGCCCTTCTCAAGGGCTCCTAAAATGATTGATAGAAAATAATACTCCTCACCCTTTGTCAAACACTATGAAAAAGTTGTGCCGGATAGGATTAAAGATCTGGATCTGTCTTTCTATTGATATACTACATAGTTATATTCATGTAATCTATATCTCTAGTTATACATATCCTCATATATACAGCTAATGATGCTTAAGTAGAATCTTGTTACCCACTAGGCACACAACAAATATTTGTGAAATACATGAATGGTCAAATTTTAAGAATATTGAAGAAATTAACAAAATAATAAGGGCTCTCACACATAAAACTTTTACTTATAGGGGCTGGGGATATAGCTCAGTGGAATAAGCGCTTGCCTAGCAAGCGCAGGGTCCTGAGTTCGATCCCCAGTACCACAAAAAAAAAAAAAAAAAAGATTAAAAACTTTTACTTATAAATTTTTAGAGGCTAGGCGTTTCGTTTATTATTAGTGAAAGAAAATTAGGCCAAATTTATTTAAATGTTTCAATAAAAAAGTTTGCATGGTTTCATGTTTAATTAAACTTAATAGTACTAGTAATAGGACAAGAAAAACAAGAAGAATATCCAAGACTCAGACAAAAGGAAAAGCTTAAATGTTTTCAGAAAATCATAATAGAACACAGTATAATGTCTAAAATGAAGTTGTGTAGGTATCTGAATACACAGACATAATATTATAGACATTGCAAAATAGTTATGAAACAAAATAACATATATATATGCAAAATGAATGTTATCCTCAAAAAAGAATAGACTTTGGAAGAATATATGAAATTACATTGAAATTATATAATTATCAGAATGCCAATTTTGTGTATTTCTTTTGCTTATACATGTAAAATATCTTCAGTCTATGCATATATAAATGAAAACATAAAGAAGCCTAAATAGTATTATAACCATATTTTTATCATGAATATAGCCATTAAAATACATAAAAAAATGGCAAGTAGAAGAAACTAGTCCAAAATAGATCCTAGAAGATTCCTTACATAAATACAGAGGTGGTTATATTAAAAAATTACCTACCAGCATACTCTTACTTCCATGGATGAATGAGAAATTAAATGAGAAAGCATTTGATAAAGTACAGGAGCCACTTATAATAAAAACTCCAAAGAAGACAAACAATAGAAGATCATTAAAACTGACTGCAAATATGATTATACATATCAAGCCTCTAAAAGCACTTCCGGGAACATCAGGGTGTGGCCAGTGTGCTGGAGCACCACCTTTTATATCAGCCCTGTGCTGAAAGATGCAGGGGAGGCATGAGAAAATGGGTGAACGTCAGAAGAGTAGAAATTATACTTCACTTTTAGTTTTTGTATTAGGGATCAGTGAAACGCTATTGAAATGAATCTTTGACTTGGTACACTGGCCTCATGCAAGGTAAGCACATTAAAAACAACAACTGTAAGTCTTCTCTATAACAAAAAATACTTTCCTAGAAATGTAGCCAAAAATTAAAAATATTTTATACACAACCATCAAATACTAGAAAGTAGTTATGAATCAATTTTTAAAACTAGCCTGGAAGAAATGAGGATGAAATTTTTAAAAAATTGAATGAGATAAATAGGATTTTTCAAAGGGAGAAGAGATGCTAGGCTCATGACAAGAAATGTTATCTACCCAGAATTTTCTGCAAATTTAATATAATGATGAAGGCAGTTTCAGGAACTTTATTTTTACTGATTACTTTTCTTAATGGGGCGTAGGGCTAAGGTGTGCTTTGGTATATAAGAATAATTTTTAAGAAAGACTTCTTTTCTTCAAAAAATGATTAGAAAAAGAGGATGTATATAATCAAAGTATAATCAAATCTGAAAAGGAACTATAATAAATAATGATAATTTAATGAACTAGAGTAAGAAGACCACAAAAATAAATCCTAAATGTATATCAGTATATGTTTTAAAAAATGTCTACTTCCAATTCATTATCTAAATAATGAATACAAATTACTTATTTTATGTTACCAGTAAAGCTACCTAACATGACAATATAAAACTTTTCCTTTACCTTATACCATATACGGTTGTACTTTTCAACCAGTTCCCTGAAAGTAAGTTCACCAAAATTAATGATAGGGAATTTAATTCCAGAAACTTGAACTTGTTCCCTCATAAATTTTTCTTACCAAAAATTCTGTATAAGGCACTGAATATCTTTGCAATCAAGAATTTGAACTTAAACTATGTAAACATGTAGATATACTTGAATACAAAAATAACAAGACTTTTTATGCTATAGACAAGTTAAAAGGACAAATGATAGATCTGGAAAAACATTTCCATTCACAAGCAGAAAATCAATCCCTTTAAAAATACAACATTTATAACCCAATAAAAAACCAGTATAAAACAATCCCAATTTAAAAGAATAAAGGATATAAATTGACAATCACAGGAGAACAAGTGTAAATATCCAGAAACCATTTGAGCAGTTGTCAGAATCATCAGTGCTTGAGAATAGGTTGTGCATACAAGTATTTCACAGTAGCGAACCATTACTTTAAACCCAGCCAGGAAAACATTTAACATTCAAACAAAATCTGTCATGGTGAAAATGTAAATTGTTATTGCTCATTGTGAAATGAAGTGGGAAAAATTCAGAGGTGCATCTCTTTCTTAACAAGCTATTCCCAGTTCAATGTCCCATTTCATAGAAATAACAACTACATTTCAAGATGTAAGTGAAATGATGTTTATTGCACTACTGACTACAATACAAGGTTTAATACATGAAAGGAATTGAATTCCCTCCAGTAGTATGAGGGCTAAAAACCTCATGGTACATCTGACCTATGGAATATTAAAGAATAAGCAAAATGAAAGAAATGATTGGGAAACATTTCCATGAGTTGTTTTCAAATGCTAAAAGCAAGATATAAAATATATTCTTTTATGAAAAAAAGTCAAACCCCTATAAATATTTGTTTTTGCAAGATAATTAATGCATACTTATCATGGATATGACAGTACCAATATAGAACAAAATACAGAAGGATTCATACTTATCCACTGATGTAAGTGGTTCATGTGTACAAGGAGACAAAAACCAAGTTAAATGAAGAACAAGCTGAGGATGTAGCTAAGGGGCCCAGCACCTGCCTGGCAAGTGCAAGGTCCTGAGTTCAATTCCCAGCACCAAAAAAACAAAAACAAAAACAAAAAACAAAAAACAAAACCAAAACCCAGCCAAAACTAAAAAAACAAAGCACATATAATTTTGAAGGAGAAATGATCAAATTCATATATATTAATTTTGTGTGTATGTGTATATGAAATTTTTGTTTGTAAAAATAAAGCCAAATAGTAATTACTATCAGTGTGAAGACTGATGACATTTCTGGCACACGTGTATTTGAGCATCCTCCCTTCTTTGTTGCGTACAATTTATTAATGAAGTCACCCTCGCTACATTTTGTAATATCTGACAGCTTAAATGACAATGAGTAATGAAGGCCCAAGGTGCACAAGCATGTCGTCATCCTAGGCAATTGCAGACGTTAGCGGGCCATGAGGAAAGATTCTATTTTTACAGCACAACTCTCCTTTCTTCTGTTTAGGATTCATGAGATGCTGCTCTCTCACGTCTTGATGCTGAGACGGATCTTCCCTATCATGGAAGAACAGTTTGAAGCTATTTGTTTAGTTATCTTTACTAATGTTGGAATAATAATTAGATTTTAGGAGTGAAGTCATATTACTGATTTGATGTACAGCCCACCAGATGGCCAGAGGAAACCTTGCTAGCTTCCTACATTTGATTGCAGTGAAGAATATATTCAAGCTCTCCCTCAGCGACCTAACACACGGAAGACAGATTATCCTGGCAATTATTAAGTGATCTGCATCACCCTTAGATCACTCTGTGAACTCCAGGAGCTGCAATTAATTTTATGCATGGCCCGTCTTATTTAAAATAGTCACTGTCCCAGGGGACTGCTGGGAATTGAGTTGTAATCGGTTTTCAATGTTTCAGGTATTTACATGTGAAGAGAGACTGAGTTTATTCCTGTTTCTTTTTTTAATTTTAAACAGAATAAAAACATATTAACAAACAGACATTTAATTTTAAAAAGACATTTAATTTTAAAAAGAACAAAAACATATTAACAAACAGACATTCATTTACAAAATAGCACAAGAACAACACAAGCAATACTGAATTACAGACAAGGTGACAGGGAATTAACAGTGGTTGTTCTATCACATATTGATATCTTCAAAGTGGTTTCTCAGGAGAACAAATAGACATGCAAGATTGATCAAATAATTCATCATTAACAGTTCCTTTCTGGAAAGTGATATCAGTGAGTAATACAACTATGTTAACTCTCCTGTATATACATACGTACGTAATTTCCCCTTCTTTCTTTTCTCTTTTCCCTCATCCCAGTTGCTCTGCACTTTTGAGCTGTTTCCTTTCATTTCACAATGTCTATCATATCATTCCTCCTAACTTTTATCCCCGTTTAGAAAGCTACATTTTAATTTGTGCTGTTGGTCTAAGTGTGACAACGTAACACTCCTTGAAGCCCCACAGTTTCATTTCTGAGAGCACAAGAATGCAAGTGTTACCTTTGTCCTTTGGCAACTGTTCCAAGTTCCAAGGAGAGTGTGAACCAACAGTGCCTTTTGTTGTCCTTCAGTACGAGCTACTCTATAGGCCTCTATTTCATAAAAGTTTCCCAAAGACACAGATAATGTAAAGAATAGAATGTAAGAACAGGCCATTATGAATAATTGTAAGCAATTAAAATTTACACCTAACTTTATGTGATAAATTTGTATTACATGACATTTAAGCTCAGTGTTATAAAATGATGACTTTTTAATTTTTTAGTGCCAGAAATTTAATAAACAAAAATGGAGTTTAAATGTTTTTCTTTTAAAAATGCATATGTGTTTGTCATTATACATACTAGATATATATAAGAAATTGAAAAATTAAAACTAAAGGATCTAGAGATGAAATTTTAATTGCTATACTCTCCTCTCTTCAGATTAACAGCATGTTGATAGTGTATATTTTGAAAGAATTTGTTTTCTCTGGGGAAAAACCAAGATAAAAAATGAATACTTCCATTGCTCATTTCACATTTTCTACATATTTAATGTTTATGAATGTGCTTGCTTCAACTAAATAGTTTTTATTTATTGCAAACCCTTAAATGTAAAAGCCCAAAATCTATTAGTAGGCATTCAAGATGGGCTCATATTTTCCTTCATTCATATAAAACATGTAATAGACATCCTAAAAATGCATATATTTAATTACATTTAAAGAGACAATATTGCCAAACTTTTGAAATTTTGTATGTCTGTATTTTCTTTAAATTATCATATAATTTTTCGTATCTTTTTACTTTTCTAGTTTTATTTGTTTTAAGACTACAGGTTAAGTTTCTAAATGAAATTGTTACTTACATATCCTAGTATAACTAATGAAAGCTCCATCTTCTTAGCTAGATGATGGGACATGAGAAGTTATATATAATCATATATAACTGTGTTGTTAGTCCTCTTTGCAATGCTCTGACAAAATGTGCTGAGGCAACCAATTTAATAATTTGAAAGGCAGAATTTAGCTTACAATTTTGGAGTTTTATTCCAAGACCAGGGAGCCTCACTGTGTTGGTGACAGTGTCTTATAGTAAATGGTGGGAACTTCTTTTGCAGTGAGTTGTCATACCCTAAGACAGGAAGTAGAGAGAGAGAGAGACAGACAGACAGACAGACAGAGAAACAGAGAGACAGAGAGAGACAGAGAGACAGAGAGACAGAGATCAGAGCCCACAACTATCCTTGAAACACTCCCAATGACCTTAAAACCTCCCACTACATCCAGCCTCTTAAAGTTCAGGAACATTTACCAATGCTGCCTCTCTCAAGACCAGACCATTATAAATAGATCTTTCCTGGGCACTCAAAGCACAGGACTTGGACAAATGTTGCCCAAAGTATATAAAAGGACAGGTATGTGGGAAGAATAAGATGCAGAAACTGATTGTACTGCCTTCTTACTTACACACTAGCCAGCCTTTGGCTAAGCACCTCCTGCAGGCGGGCGGAATAGACTCCCACTCCTCTGCCTCTTCCAAGACAGGCAGGGATAAGCTCAGGACAGAGTCATAGTTGCTCAGCAAGCTGTAGGTGCACAGATAATGTCCACTTTTCTCTGTCTCTTGCAGGCTAAGGATTCCTCAACTGGCTTGTATTAGTTAATGAATATTTAAGGAAATTCTTAAAAAACATAAATGAAATTTAGAGAGCTACACACAATGTCTTATCACTCTATGTTTCCCTTATCTTGTAGACATGCACTCTTCGATGTAAGAAGGAATGTGATCACCATGTACATGGATTTTGTATTAGAAACACTGGTTTCCTAATGATGTGCTTGCAATACTTATGGTGTCAGAGCCTTTGATAAACTAAGAGTGCTTATGTGTTATACCACATAGAGTTGCAGGTAAATGATGTGATATACTATCTTTTGGAAGTTCCCACAGTTCATTTAAAATATCAACAACTGAAACTGTGATTCTTTTTTAACCAATAGCAAATAGTAAAACATAAAACCCTAACTCATTCATAACATACATTGAACAATAGAAACTTAGTGTCGGTGTTTTTCTTTCTGCATCCAGAAGTCTGGAGAAGGAACTCTTGGAAATTTTCTTGCCACATAAAATATCTATGTTGACAAAGTTTTCCTTCATGTCAAGACGGTTCATGCCTAGTAATCACCAGTCTTCCTGATCACGCAGAGGCACACTTGGCTTTAATATCACTGTCATTAGAGAACAAGACACGTATTTAGAGAAAGGACAATGAGAATAGGGACTCTGCTTGCTTTTCTCGGTATCAAAGTGTTTAGCCAAGAAAGATGAATTTAAACGATGATCTATCGCAGCCCCGTACATGGGGGAGATAGTGTGGATGTGAAAGAGACAGAGCCCACAACGGGTGGAGCTCCTGAGGGGGAGAAACTTGGTGCTGGTTCTGATGCAGGGCAGTGCACCTCGTGTCACCCCTCCTTGGGGTTTATGTTAGAAATAAATGAAAGACAGGTCTGGGACGGCGTGGTACAGTGTGTGTGTGTGTGTGTGTGTGTGTGTGTTTACAGTGTGGTTTTTAAAATCAGATCATTTATTATTTGAAATATTCAAGATTTTATTTATAAGAGTAACATGACCATATTAGCACTTTTTTTATATTTTAAAGACAAGATTTTACTATGCAGATCAGTTTGACCTTGAACTCACTTTGTAGCTCAGGTAACTCATAGTGATCCTCCTGCCTCAGCCTCCTGAGTGCTGGAACTAGAAGCATGCACCACCACTCCAGGCCCCAGCAACATTTTGACAATATTTACTAATACTATCATTTTTTCTATGGTATGATTTCCATTTTGAAGGAATTTAGACCATTTTGGTGATTTCAGGAGCATTATAGACTTAAGGTTGCAAATGTCTTCTGATACAATATGCAGCGATAATTTCCACAAGAAGCGTGGACAACTAAGAGGAAAATCATAAATGAATACATAAGAAGATGGAAGAAAGAGAAAACACCTCCAAAAATCTGTTGTTGCAAACCTCATATCTGAAAGAAATGCCTTTCTATCAGTTATCAGAGCATCTAAATTCACATAACAAGCAGGAGTCTTCATATTAGTTAGAATTGACAATATGATCAATTTATTTTGAGAAAATCATATTAGAAGAAAATAGTAGGATAACTTGCCCATATGTTTATTGTGCATGTGCTTTGACTCCGGTACTTGAAGTTCCTAAAATGTATATAAAAGCCACCAGAGTTAACAGACATGGCTAAGTGCAAGATGTCCGCTTGAACTAGCTACGGCTGAAATTCAGCACAAACATCAGGGCTGACTGTGGTTTTAGATTCATCACTTAACCTTTCACTGCATCAGTTTTTGTATATGCAAAATTAGGATGTGTGCTATATGCTAAGTGTTATAATCACTGTGAAGGTCAAATTAATTAACACAGTTGAATTTTTTGAAAGGGTATAATGTGTCATTTGCCTATCGTAATTACGAAGTGCTGAAGCTTTGTAATTTAGTTTGGCTTACTTTTCTCAGACTGAAGTTTACAGAGACATCTTAAATTGACAGTGACTACAAATATTTAGATGTTGTACTTTATAATCTCATGCATTTCAGGCTTGTCAACTAGAATCAGATTAAATTGTTTTGTCTGACATAGAAGCACTACATTCATATTTCTTTAGTCTCACTTCAAAACATTTAAATTTTTTGTTTGGATAATGGAAGTCGAAGCTAATTTTAAGTCTTTGAAGAAGAAAAACAAGATAAAAACAAAATAAGAATAACATTTTATAAGAAGGGTCATTTTAATGTTGTAAAATGATTAGAGATGATCCCAATCTTTTCTTATTTCCCACAACAAAACAGAAATCACCACAGTTGGAATATTCTAGAGAAAATGGGAAGATTATGATCATGTATGTCCTCTGGAATACTAATTAAATGGAAAATATCTAGTTAGGCTAAGTGTGTGCCTCCATTGTCCTGAGAGTTAGGCTTTGACTACAAATTTCATGCATTTTCAAACTCAATTTGATTTTTCACTCTGTGCCTGGATCAGTGTGTTAGGTGGGAAGACAAAGACATCTAAAAGTCAGGGTGTTATTACAGCAAAATTGTGAATTAACTAAAAGTTATATAAATTCAAGGGAGACCTTACATATGATTTATTCTATTGTACAATTTTACATCATTGAGACTAACTTGTGATTTATAATGCATGTAGCATTCACACACACACATTTAAAAATAGTGAATAGTGAGTACAAAAGTAAAGATAAAAAATTCATTTCCCACTCCTAGGGATTGTTCTTATTTAAAAATATTTCCCAGTGCATTTTTTACGCTTGTGAATAATTTTATGAGTATATATGTTATTTGATACAAAAATAACATCTCACTTTATATATCTGTTTACATATGCACACTTTCCCCAATTCAATATATATTTAAATGAATTGCTTAGACTTTTCCTAAAACATGTTGAATTATGCTAAGGAAAAGGTCTATCATGCTAGTACTACTTTTTCTTGGTTGGAGATTGAACCTAGGGCCTCAGGCATGCCAGGGACATGCTCTACCACTGAGCTTATTCTTAGCCAGGATTTCATTTTTAAATAAAATTCATCCTGATGCATAATTTTCTCAAATATTCAAATATTTAATGAGATAATAACTAAATGTTGAATTACTCATTAAAACATGAAGTTTTGATGTAAGTTAACAAATTTTATTCCTAAGAGATGTTTCTAATATAAATCTGCAGCAAAAGGGAAACAGATTGCCAATTACCTCATGGCTGGGGTTGCAAGTGTTTAGTAACTTTGTAATTTGTCTAGTTTAATTAAAAAAATCATTCATTACTTGCAAGGAACAAATACTTAATATATACATGGTTGATGCATAATCATTTCTCTGAATCATCTATCTGGATATTTTGTCCATTTTTCCTGCTCCATGGTTGAACTGATCTATGTTGAAAGTTCAATGAAAGAATCTCATATTTTAATTAAACTTTTATTATTAATTTCATTTAAATGTTTTATTTTTGATGTTTTGGTTGCCAAGTTGTTAAAATCTTGTATAATAAATATGAGAAATTTTATTTTATTTTATTTTTAATCATCACTAAAAGATATTTCATAGTCTAAGGTCAAACTGATCACTTTCACTTTCTATTCTTTCATATGCTTCTCCAACAGGTTTTTAATCTTTCGAGAGAACAACTGTATATTTTGAGGCACGCATCTTTTAGATTCCTTTCCTAAACTGAGTTACTTAAGTGAGATTTTAATTAGAATCCATCATCTGTTATGTAAATGGCACATTTAAAATGTTTTAAAACTTAGAATCTCATTTTGAATTTTTCATTTTCATTGATAACATATTATAGCTATTGTAGTTTAAAATAATAACATCACACCTTCCTCTGAGCCACCTTATCAATAGCTTCATTATTTGGAGCCTTTTGAATCAAAAAAGTGCAAGTATTTACTAAAAAACATGCTGTGAAAGACAATATCATTAAATAGACTTTTTAAATCTTTCTGAAAAGTAAGAAAAGTTGAGGCACACAACTTTTACTGGCCAGAGTTTGAATCCTGAGTCTGCCAGTATACACAATTACCTTTGTTCAACTCCAAAGTATGGCCATCACATTTCCTTCCAATGATTGTTCTTTAACTTGACAGACGAACTATGTGTAAAGCCTGGTGTCTAAGATTTATTTTACACATCACTTTACACTTCTAGTAGGTAAGTTAATTTGAAAGATTTTATTGTTGACTGAGGTTAGTTAAAAGGGACACTGCTGGTAATGAAATTTCTTATGAGCTTTAATTTACTATAACAGGATATGAACCATTCTCTGTATTCTTTAAACAATAAAAATAATATATGTTCATATATTTGGAAAATGAATATTTATGTATATAAATGTATTATAGCTTATATAACCTTTATGCTTAAAATCCAATTATTCTATTTATTTATTTACCAAATATGATCTGTCGACCAATAATAAGTAACATTTGAAGTTTGTGGGTAAATTAACTAGAGCAGCAAATTTGCATGACTTCCCTGAGGTCTTTTGTAGGAAGCATTAGACCATGACTGAGACTTGGAGCTCTCAACTCTTTCCCACACTCTCAGGTGTTGGGATATAATTGAATAGAACTGAATGAAATTCAATAAATAAATTGAAAAGATTAAAACTGGAGAGTCAGTAGCCATTAACCTTTCCAAGAAAGTCTTATTTAATTACTTTATTTTAAAAATTGCATTACTGTTTCCATACACTAATTTTCCTCTCAGTTCACTAATTATTTCTCCTCAGTATTTCACTCTGAGTTAATCACACTGTCACTGTCATCGCTATTTTATCATTGGCATTTAATTTTCTTGTTTACTTGCTCAACTTTGGTCCCAGGCTGATAGGAATTCAACCACACAGCATTTCCTTTCCTGACTATGTCAGAAAAGTCTTACCATCTCTCCATGACCCCATCCAGTTTTAAAACCTAGATTTATTTTGATTCTAATCTTTGCTGAATTATTTATAATATATCCCTGGTTAATTATTTTAATTTCTTTAGCAATTCTGCTAAATATTTTTCCCTTAATTTCCATATACTTCCTTTCCTGAATTCCCTTGGTAAGTAAGTGATCCCTCCTCCATCACATAAAATACAAAACGATGTGGCTGTGTGGGAAGGACCTTTTATCATGGGTGATGAATACAATGAATCCGACTTCGGTGTTCTTGCATTTTGGATGGACTCCCCTCTCCAAGCTAACTTCTGCCCTATTCTGGAATTGTCCTTCTCTGTAGCCTGCTAAGACAATTTACTCGTTCAGTTAACTTCTGCCTCCTCACCTAGGTTCTATTTCCTTTTCTTCCTTTGGAATATTCCTTTAGCGAAGTTATAATCTATTTTATCTCACCTTTAAAGAAAACATTCCCTCAAGTCTACTTGGTTAGATAACTAGTCACGTTACATGCTCTTCTCTGAGGCTCTTTCTAGTTAGTTGAAAGGGCTGTATAGAAAACTCATCATTTACCTTTCCAGTGGACCAACTGTGCCTGATATTCCTTTAAATCTATACAAACACATAAAACTGAAAATGGGTGACATAATTTGAGGTCTGAATGCCAGTTTACCATAGGGCCACACGAACATCCAGTGTTTACTTCATTGTCTCTCAATTCTACCTAATTTTTCCTGATAGTCTTAGTATAGTCATTGACATTTAACAGATACGTGAACTGGAGGTCATAAGGACACTTTGCTGAAAGCACATCTCATACCTAATTCTGCATATCGGGTTCTGTTGTGATACTTCCTCACAAGTTTCTGCCTTTCACCTATTCTCCGGACTTCCTAGCCAAAAAAGACTTTTGTATATATTAGAGTGGTTTTGCTAAGCAAGGTAAGCCTAAAGAGAATTTATGACCACATGACTCTTCCTAGGAGAAGATAAACCAATCATAGCACAAGCATGTTTCCAACCTGGGGGAAGAAACTCACTAATTTAAAAGGTACCAGCTAAGCCAGTGCAGTGGCTCATGCCTGTCATCCAAGGTGTTTGGGAGGCTGAGACAGGAAGATGACAAGTTCAAGGCCAACTAGTCAGCATAGCAAAACTCTGTTTAAGTATATAAAATAAAAAGTGGTGAGGGTATAGTTCAGTGAGAGAATGTCCCCGAGTTCAATCTCCAGGGCTACACAAAACCACACCAAACCAAACCAAGCCACCTAAGAACAGAGTATTAGAAGAGTTGGAACTTTGCTTTCAGGTCCATGTTCCCATATCACTCTAATCTGCTTAGATGTAACCCTAAAACAAATCTTATTCTCCCTCTGTGCTGTCACCAGTAGTACTGGGACCAGCATAATTCATCTTCAGTCCCAGGGAAGTTCATCTGAGGAGGAGTGAAATGTGAGAGATGGTGAATAGGGCAGTGAGGTTGGCTGTGCGCTACCGCCAGGGCTACGTGGCAGATTACGGCCGCTCATTTCCTTCTTTCATTGTTTGTCCTTAACAGCTGGACACAGGAGTCTTTCTCTTCCATGTGTCTGTCTTGCAGACGTCTTAGGGAAGACAGAAAAACAGGAGAGCTAGAGGAGCCAGTGTGTGAGCAGTGCAAGCTCACACAGGTCCTGTTGGAGCCCATTTCTTCATTCAAAAAGCACAACCGTTTAATTTCATTTACGTGATAAAATATAATGTTATATTTTTAAGCGTTAATTACCATAAAAATCTATGTAGGTGCTATTGTTGCTTATCATCTTGCAGAAAGAAAATCTGGGCAGTAAGGTAAGTCACTTGTCTAAGTTCAATACTCAAGTAACAAAGACTGGCGTCTGAAGCCAGGTAGCTTGTCTTTAGAAAGTATGTTCATAACCACATTGAAAAGGGCTATTTTGCCCCTTTAAAATCTGTGCTGCTTCTGTAGTTAAAACCTATCGTAAATTTTATGGTGTCTTGTAATCAAAGTTTATCATATGCTGCCACATTTTTATGATGCAAGTGTAATTGGTTCTACAAACATTTTCAATCTTTGAACATTAAAAATAAAAAAGTAGAAGGCAAAGAAAAAGTAGGGAAACTATAAAGTTAGGTGAACAGAAAAAAAGAGAAAATTAGTGTTTCCAAGAATATAACATATTCCCTTGAAATGACAGACTCCGGCGTTGCCCATAATGACAGCAATGAGACGGAATCCAACACAGCCAAAATTATTACAGGCATCTCACTGAAAAGAACTAGCAGGGGTATTTCCTTTCTATCTTTTAAGGAATCAGCGCCATATACAATTCCATATATTCCCTGTCTCCTTATCTTGATATGGCTTACTGAGCTTTACATCCATCCTGAAATCTCCCTCTGACTCAGAGTTGTGACAGAAATAGTAAATGACTAATGAATGAGCTCTTCAAAATGCTGTCTCATTAACATAAGGTCTTCAGGAAAAGGAGGGGCAAATTTACCATAAATAATTTCATTTCATCCTCTATGCATAGACCACAGCTCTTACCGAACACAGATTACACATACATTTTTTATCTTCTTTTCAAAAAAAGAATGCATTTGAATTTTAAGTAATTCTATTATATAAGGCCAAAACCCTTTAGAATAATAATCTAAGGGAAGTACTTTTTTGGTACAATGGAAAGCTTCAATTACAAGTGATCTGTAACTCCACGTATGATTGACACATTTACCACAGTGACTGGATGACTACGCGTAAATGAGCTGCACGTGTTCCCTCTTCACATGCCTGAATGTGAATACTGAAAGAATAATTTAGTGGGTAAAGTATCTCTTCTTCATTGCATATTTAAAACTAGAGACTGTCATGGATCACTAGCAAAATACATAAATAAAACAAAACACACACACACACACACACACACACACACACACACAAACCCTCAAACCTTCTTGTTTACTCCTCTGTGTGTTCAGGAATATTTGCGTCCAACATTAGCCTACCTGCCAACGGAGTGGGATGGGGGCTCAGAGCACACGTGGGTTTAGCTTTCTCTCCTCAGCACACATCTGTCTAAAATTCCTCTAAAAATGGAGTCTTCAAACTCCCTTCTCTGTGTAAGGCCTGGATTTGGAGAAAGCTACCAAACAAATTCAATTTTAAAGGGATTAGGGTATTATAGGAAACTTTGGATTCAAATCTAAACAAGAAAGGATATGTTACCAGGAGAGGACTAAAAGCTCACTTAGAGATATAGCCTCTCTGTGGACATATTTTAAAGGATAAATCTATCAGACTCGCAGACATCACAAAAATCAGATATGTCCCTCTCTGGTTTATAGAGCTGGCAGAATTCTGAATGTGACCTCCGTAATTCTCACAGTGAGCGTTCGCTCCTCTCGCTGCTCCCTCTATTGCCTAGAAGTTTACCCACCCTCTCCTGCAGCCTCTACCCCCGAGAAAGAAGACAGTGACTCACTAAACCCATCCTGATAAACAGTTGTTTTAACAGTAAGCAGGCAAATTAAATGAGGCTGCAGATCATAGGGTCACCATCAAAACCAGAACCGCCTCTATTATTTTGTATTGTTATCATAGCTATAGTAATCTCCTTGTGGGAAAAATACTGCTTTTAGGTTCAGCAGAGTAGAACAAATCCCTAATAATCACATAATCCTACCTCTTAGCAGATAAACAAACAACATTTACTTAAATCAAACTTTTAAAACCAACATTGATGCTTCTAGCGAGAAGCATTCCTTCTTTATGGATTCCATGAATACTTTTTAGGCCCAAATTTCCATTTGTTAAGTTTTCTATTTTCAGGGTAAAAGTTAAACATTTATGAGATTTAAGGACTAATAATCTTTAAAAGAAAAGAAAACACAGAATAACATCTCTTTTCTCAGGTAGAAACCAGATGTATATTTTGAGTCTTACATAAAAAATAGTCAGAAGTAGAATAAAATTTACCACCATCTTGTTTACTGACTTCTGATGTTCTCAGAGAAATACTATACTCTACAAAGAAACTTTGGTCACCTCATCTCCTCCGAAGCACAAAAATTAACTCCATGTCAATCATAGAATGCTCAGTTATATATCTCTAATCCTGTGTTGAAGTGCTTTAAAACATCTTCATGTTACATTAAAATTATTAATAAATTGAAGCTTTTAGTGGTAAAGCAATCTGGAATGTACTCCTGTTTTTTTTCTTTCCCCTGGCATATGATTTTTGGTTTATCAAGGTAAAAATAATCAAAGATTTTGTACCTTTCTAAAGAACTCTGTAATCTATATGCATAACTACATCTCTATATCAATAAGTATTCATTTATTTTACTTTATTAATAACTATTAATACATATACTACCTCCTAATCATTATAAATAAGACCTGTTTCTGTTTCCCATATGCAGCAATCATTGCATGCCATTTTTAAAACTTGTTACCTAATCAACTTGATGGAATATTATGCTGCCATTGACATATTTGCTTTTTCAGAGGAAAGTAAAATGTTTGCTACGATAAATGAAATAAACCTGAAATAAAATCATACATTTTGAGTACTTTATAAATTTGATGTGAAACTAATGAGTAGAAGTAGAAACAAAAATACGAACAATTTGTGAGCATTGCGATTGTGGATTTTTGATCTCTATTTTCTTTCTACAATTTATTTCTGAAAAATCTAAGTAGTAAATCTTTACTTTTTGATAAAACAAAAGTTACGGACTCATAATATCTACAAAAGAAATAACACTATATGTACGCATTGAAAATGAAGTCCAGCTTATCAACAAGATGAAATATAAGGAGTCACATCTTCAGAGCCAACATCTAATTAAAAGGGTAATGTACACGTTGTACTTCCTGGTTTACCACCTCCCGACTCATCCCCCAGCTCGGTCTGACTTTTGCAGTCCTTCCCTACAACTCCCAGCAAAGTCCCTTCCGCAGTCCATGTCCCAGCCGCAGTCGCCTCAGTTACCCACTTCCTCCTCCTCACTATCCTTTTCTCCTGTTTTCTATGTTGTATCCTTTGCTTTTCTCTCTATAAATTCCCTCTCTGTCTTGGCAGCTACATTCCTTTCTACCCAGTTGCTCACTGTGCACATGTTTCCCAGCTTCTTCCTAGGTCTTACTTTTTCTTTATATTCTCTCTCTGGTTTATCTCAATTCTGTCCCAAGCCTTCGGTGTTCTTGTGAGCAGATGACACACAGGTTTACTTCCATGCTCTTGACAATTTCTAAAACCTTCAAGGAATTAGAGTAACTTTCTACCTGACCTCTCACTTGGAGACTGGGAAGATTACATACACGAAAATGAATACCTAACCCTTTTACCTGCCCTCAAACCTAGCCCACTTCTAGCGCATTTTCACTGAATAAAAAGTATCAAAATCCACACAACTGCACAGGGAGGATACGAAAAGTCATCAGTGTTATTTCGCATTTGTCTACAATATCCACAGTATATCTCAAGTTGTACTTATCAAATACACTCATGCACAAACATTATTTCTTTCTCAACTAATATCTCAAATCAAATTGTAATCATCTCTACATCACATTTTATCTTTTTAAATTACACACTGACAATATAGAAATCATAAATCTGTTTCTATCACCAATTGTCTTGCTTCCTTCTTTTCTTCATGAATGGACTCCTACTGATCTTTCAAACACATGGACTCCCGACCCATCCTTTCTTTCCTTATTGCTAACATCTCTTTCTCCCCATATTCTATGCACTCAGCATATTTGTTAACCTCTTATATTCCCTGCACACTTTTTTCCTATTAGACTTTGACTATACTGAGATTTCTGTTTAGAGTAAATATTTTCACCTTCCTCATCTGACTGCCATACTGTATCTGCTTTCTCCACTAAAGAGGTACATCCCTTAAGAGCCCGTCTCCTATCAAAGCAGATCTTACTCCCCTACCTTTAAATAGTTTCACATAGCATGTAGACTTAGTAGTGTCACTTTGTGATTTCTTTGCATCACCAACTAGACTGTAAACTATAAGAAAATAAAGCTCCTTTTGTTCATGATTGCAACTACAGCTTTAGCACAAAAACATGTACATGAGAAATAATTGATTGGGCACAAGTATCTTATCTTCACTTGAAAGAGTAATGTGACTGGTATTAAATAATCTGACTGAAGGACTTCTCAGCAGAACACATCTTGGGTTAAATTATAGCACAGGCAAAAATGTTTAATGCATTTTCTCTCATCGCATTTCCCCTCTCTATATTCCAACTTCAGCAATCTCTGCAACCTCAAAGATTCAGGATCTTTCAGCAGAGTCTTGAGCTAGGGCTACTCTTTCTGAGCAGTGCTGATGTGCCACTCCCAGGGTATCCCACTTTCTGGCCCTGCACTTAAAAGGTGCGCTATAGATGATATAAAACATAGATGAGTGCCTTGTGTCACTTGTAAGCGATTAGAGACTATAGGTGAACTTGCTCTGTGGCTTTCAAAGTCTGTATTGGAAAATACCTGTCCATTTATCAGTCTGCCACACACTCACCGAGCAGATATAAAGCATCTCATGCTAATAGCTGCATTCTCCTATATAGTAGTGTCTTGTCTCAACTGGCTGTTACTGTTCTTTTGTAATCTGCTTTAATGCATAACATCTGTACTAATCAAGTATTGTTTCCTACTGCCTCAAACCTGGATTTAGCCCCTGATCCACATGCTGTCAGGAATGGCTTCTCTTGTTTCCCTCTGGAGGATTCTCTTTGTCCCTCACCCAGGAACAAGTGTGGTCAGGTTCTCAACCTAGGAAACCGATTTTTCCGAAGGTATTGGGAATGTGGACTGAAAGAAGGAAGGTCATTTTCTTTCCAGGTGACTCAGCTAGAATTTTACCAATATGCTTTAGGGACACAAAGAAACAGGATTAAAGAGATAAAAGAAAAAAATGCATGCTACAAACCAGTCATAAAGAATAAATGAAAGTCATAGTATTCACATTCAGTTTTCTGCTAAGTAACTTCTCCATTCTCTTCCCTGGGGTAATAGAAGCTATTTCTTGTGATTGTTAATTGTGATATGAAAGTGGGATGGATCACGAAATGCCTGGTCATGCAGGCGAGCAACGTTCTGGCTGTGTCTGTGGCCAGTGGCACATAGGCGTCCAGCTTCGGGTGGGAGGCCCACACCTGATATGGTGGCATTGGTGCTCTTGTTGCCTGGGCAGAATGAAAAAGGAAAGAAGGAAGTTGCCCATTCTCTTCTTTGGAGTCACTACGTTCTTTACCATTGCTTTTGTGCATTTGCCTCTAGTTCCTTCAGGCTCATAGAACAGATTCTTCAGCCTTTGACTGCAGACCCTTCAGCTTCCTGGCACAGATTTGCATTGGATATAGCAGGGAGCTCTAGGCCTCTAGCCTTCCACTGTACCCCTCATCTCTGCACAGCACACATGGTTATTTTGCATTCCTCCCTCCACCCCTGATTCTGCATCTGGCCACTATAAGCCTACTTAGTAAACATGTATTTTATATATATATATATTCCTCTAATAAACCCTAATGATACACTCCTGAACCCTTAAATATAAACTACAGTTTAAAATATATAAACCTCACAATCACCTTCTACATAGTCTGCATAACAAACAATGAGGTATATTTCAGTTTCATTTTACAGATGAGGAAACTGGGGGTTAACTGAGTTCATTAGAAGTGGTATTGCAAGGATTGAACTTCATATGGTTGACTGAATTAAAAACATTTCATATTTCTATAACACTCTAATAGGTATAAAATCTAAAACAGTGAGAGAAGCTGAGAGTAAAGGAATGATGGAGATCTGGTGTTTGGTTATAGTTTTATCCATTATTGATGTAGTTGTAGGGACAGAGGAAAGATTAAAAATGTTGAGGTGATGCTCCATACATAAGACAATTTTATCCCTGGAAAATTTTGAGGTAGGGGTAAGGAAAAACTTTTGTGACCTATCCAAGCAAGCTAAAAGGAGCAGTTGAATAGACTGTATTTCAGAAAGCCACAGAGCTTATGGGTCAGATGTTAGGCCCAATTATTTATAAAATGTCTTCTCCAAAGAAATCTATTCCCTGAGGGTAATCAAGGCTGGGGAGAAGCAAAATTAGAAGTTAATATTGACCTGAAGATGTTGGGGCAATGACAGAAAATAGGGAGAAACTCTAGTGTAAGGTGATAGGTATAAAGCCCTTCAGGTTACCATGTTTAAGCACAGTAATATTTTCTCTAGTAATGTTGTTACTTTTAAGAAACATACACCTTTGCAGAACAAGCTTGACTTGACAGTAATTTTTATACTCCTAAGCTTGGGGAAAGCATTGTTTAATTTCTCTCAGTGTCTTCTTTCATTTTCAAGCTAAAAGTGAGAAAAAATTAAAAGACTGGTGAACAAAAATGAAAAAAAGAGGTTTGATTTGTTTTGAGTTTTAGAAATATGTCTATGGATGACTAGCCAAAGATGGCAGAATTTAGATATGATTGGTGTAGCTATGTGCCAAACAGCATGATTAAAACCATTCCGACCCTGAAAATGGAGCAGAGAACGTTGGCTCTATTTCTGTAAACTAAACTGTCACCATCAGACTGAAGTGCTCTTGTCAGAGGATTCATTATTATTAAGAATTTCTCTGACATGCATTTGCCAAGTGCTTCATGGAAGTTTCTCGTCACTCACAGTTCCCTGGTGACATGGTCTGGCTATACTTCAAAAACAAAGGAACTGAGGTAGTCATGCAAATTAGCACTAGCTACATGCCTAAGGCCCCTCATTAATATATGATTTCAAGAGAGGGTGAATTTAGTCTACAATGTGGCTAATCGGATGAGTGAGGACCACAGTAGAATAGTGTTAGGATGCTTATGTCAGTCTTCACTTTTATTTGAGAATCAAAGGTGAGTTATTCACCCACCATCCCAGTGGTCAGCTACCTGTGTGAGCCAATGATTGTTAGAGAGTTGGATAAGCAGTTAATTTCAAGGTTTATTCCAAGATATTCAGTGATGAATATTATCCTGCCTCTCTCCTGCCATAGTAAACTTTTAAAATACACTTTTTCTCCTACGTCAAGAATTTATTTCTCCCAGAAACAATAATGGAACCATGGGTATTAAAAAACCTACAGGTGTTATGGTCTCAACTCAGCCTGGATCTCAGAGCATTTATACTTTTCTTCATCTACATTTACTTGGCTACTTTTCTCTCTCTTCTTGAAAGCATCAGAACTTTCTCTTTTCTTCAGTATCTCTTTGAACTGGCTCACACATCTCAGCTTCATCCCTTCAGTTGCAACACCCTTTCCTTCCTTTACTCCATGTTCTCTCTATTGTGCTACAAAGTCAGATCTGCTCTGTACTGAATACTCAGAGGAACTGTGAAGAAAAGGAGATTTTCTCTATTGAAGGTAAAGAAGGTAGCATGCCTCGTTTTGTACTTATGGGCGGAACAGACTGAGTTCATGGGTGAGAAACAGAGGACTTTATTAGTTACGCGATAAGAAGCATAAGGTTTACATTTACATTGGTATTACTTGAGCCTCCCACAGTAGGGATGCAAGTGTCCCTGGTGAATGTGGTGCACACAGTAGGTTTGCGTGATGATCAAGGAAGCACACACGCATAGAAAAATGCTAGTATTAAAACAAGCTCATGGCAAACTTCTCAACTCTTTGCAGGAGAAGGGCATTGTCCTTGTTACTCTGGTCAGGAGCAAATTTGTCTTCTACCTTTGAGGAAGATTCTATTGGCACATTCTGAGGGATTTCTTTCCACAACCATCATTGTGAAGATAAACTGGAGCGAAAGCTGGCCTACACATGTAAACATATTGTAGAGAATTGCTTCATAATGAGTTACCTCCCATTTATTTATGTTCTGAAATTATTCTTAAAAGAGTCTGCTGATTATTTTCTACATTGTGAGATACTATACAAGGTGGAGAGCAGAATAGCAAGCACAAAGAATCCTGCTGAATTCTTAGTAGACAGACGACTTTCACAATACACTTGAAAAATAATGGCGATTGCTAAAAAGCCCTTAATTATAAATCATAAATCAAGCATAGTCACTTCATTATGAACTGCTGAAAGGTTACTAGGAATAGAGATCTGGTAGAAGAATCTCAGAATATATTAGTATTGATCCAATGAAGAAGAATAAATTGCAAATAATATTTCAGCATTACCAGTGTTTTCTTCACTCTGTCAGATACATAAATCGTGCAGCATGGAAAATATACTGCAGTATTTGCTATAACCCTCCATTTCGTTTTAAAACAAGAATCCAAATCATATTATATAAATAACTGTGTATGCTTGTCTTTTGGGGTAGGGATAAGGAAAAACATTTTGCCAAGTTTAGCTGTTGTGAGTTCAGAGTTCAAAAGTAAATTCAATTTTTCTGGAAATGAGTGCAATAGAACAGCTGGTCAAACACAATTTACTTGCTCCAAGAAATAAACTTAATGATTTCTGGGGGACTAAAGCTTACTAAAAAGGTTCACAAATAATATCAGCCACATTTAAACCATTTTGTGCTTAAAGGGGCACCTGCTTATAGACCCTGAGGCAATCTTTCCAAGTCCTGAAAACAAGCAAACAACATACATACACATATACATACATATATATATACACACATATGTACATATATACATGCATATATATATATACATAAAAGTAAAAGAAAATTAGAAAGGGGAAATATTAGAAATGAATAATCAATTAAGATTTAAAATTTAGATGGATGGGCTGCTTAGAATTAGCAGTTTTAAGATTTTTCATTAACTGAAAGAATAATAACGCAAAGAAATTATGAGAACAGTATACTTTCTTGCACTAAAGGAACTTTGTAACTGGTGTCTCTAATAAAACTCTCTTGAAAAACACTAGGAAGACTTCTTTCATAAAACGCTATATGCCTCCACCCTCACAAACCCAAGCCTGGTGCTGGTGCAAAACACAAACTGGACAAGTTGTTGTACAAAATCGGAACTTCCTTCTGAGGTACATTGTGACGCTATATCATGTCTCCTCCTCTTTCATTTATTTTTATTTTCTATTTGATTTTTTTTTTTTTTTTTTTTTTTTTTGCGGTACTGGGGATCGAACTCAGGACCCTGCGCTTGCTAGGCAAGCGCTTATTCCACTGAGCTATATCCCCAGCCCTTTTATTTTCTATTTGAAAAATTCAGGTTCATGAGACATTGTAAACATAGTAAGAAAACTCCCAGGAATCACATATGCACTCAGTAACCACCAATGAAAACATAGGAACACAGACTACAAAAACCAAGAATTTGACTTTGGTTCTGCATATAATGAACGAGACTACACATCCCACGTGATTTCACCATTTGTACTTCCCCTCATTTGTTTTAAATGCTATATTCAGATTTAAATTGCATAGAGAATATTAGGCGAGGAATGTGGTCAGGCACATTTTGCAGGAGTACGTTCTTATCAACATAAAGCCACAGAAATCTGGGGAGGAGTAGGAACAGCTCAGACTATTCCAGAATAAAAGGCCTCCATCTACTTTCTGAAGCACTTTAGTTGACAGTAGCAGAAAACCATGGATTGAAAAATGGATATAGACTTGCTCAGTTACAAAGTAAAACAGAAGGAAGACTTCCTCAAAACAAACAATTGAATGGGGAAAGTTTGACCAACCCTTTCCCATTGGTTATACTCTCAAGCAAGAGGGCAGGCTTATGACCACATTTTATTTTTCCACAGTTTCCTCTGCTGAGTACAATAAAATTGAAAAATATATATTTTCAGGAAGATTGGCACCATCAGAAGAGTCTAGGAAGATATTGCCATGCCAGAGGAAAGAACTGCAGCATGAAAAAGACTGAAATTAAAAGGGAACCAGTTGAAGTGAAATGAAGGAGTAAGGATACAAGAAAGAATTTCAGAGCACATGGAAATAAATATATTAAAGGCAGGAAATGGATCTGACTTGTAAAGAGTGCAAGAAAATTAGGTAGTGGACTTTTTTCTCCGTAATTTACCAAGAAATTAAACAGAGATATATAAATGTTTCAACACCTCCTCCCCACCTCCCTATGATTTCCTTCCTAAACAGCTATCTTTTTTATAACAAACGTACTACATCTTTGCTTAAAAGTCTTTAAATAGAGATGGGACTATAATCTTTGAACAGGTTCCAATCTTGTCTGAGATGGAAGTTGACTAGACTGGTACTACCGGGATTAACAGTGAGACTCCATTTGTTTATGGGAGTCATCAACCAATTTCATAGGCTTGGATGGTCCAAGCAGCATAATTAGTCGTGAAAGCTGTTAAATTTATTGATACCTGCCTTAATTGCTTTCAAAACTCTTGACTAGAGACCATCTGGACCTAAAGATTTATCTATCCCTAGTTTACAGATGCAGTATCACACATTCTGTGATTGTCCTCCTACTTCACCTTTTTCCTATAAATTTAAATTCTAAAAGACAATTGGGGCTGACAAATTCCCTGTTTTCTTTATGTAAAAAGAAAGAACAATGTTAAATTTCTTTTGTAATATGAACTTCAGTTTTCCAGAAGAACTTCCCTTATCAACTTCCAGATGATCTCATTAATCTCTCAAGAATTTTCCTAAATCGGGCTGGGGATATAGCTCAGTGGAATAAGTGCTTGCCTAGCAAGCGCAGGGTCCTGAGTTCGATCCCCAGTACCGCAAAAAAAAAAAAAAAAAAAAAAAAAAAAGAATTTTCCTAAATGTCTGCTAATCTTGTAAACCTCCTAAATTCTCTTTTTGTTAAGGCTTTGTTTTGAATCTCAGTACAGATTTTGTAAAAATTCACTCTAGAAGCCATATGTCTATTTACTTCTTTCTTCTTTTCATTCTGTTTATGTTTTTATTTCCTTGTATGATTGTCCTTCCTCACTGAGAATTGAAGTACTATAAGTTACAGATTGCTACTTGTCAAAATCAGGGGAATGTTTTAATTTAATGAAAAAATATATTTTTTTAAATTGGACAAATAGGCTTAACATGAGATACCCCTTTCCTTTTAAACAACTTTATTAAGGGACTTTTGACATTAAAAAGTGCATATGTTTGTTTTATGCAGCTGATGAAATTGGGCATCCATGTATTCCCTTGAAGTCATCAACTGTAATAGCCCTGAAACCATCATCATAATACAAGTAATGGACACTCTCACACCAAAAGTTTCCTGTGCCCCTATTGCTTTACTTTATTGTATGTGAAGAACACCACCTAAGATAGAAACTCTTGAGCAATTGTTCAAGATACAAATAGTATTGTTAACTGCTGGCACATTGTAGTCAATCTCATCTCAATAAAGTAACCATCTTGCAAAACTGGAATTTTATAACCATTGGCAAAAACTCCCCTCTACTTCCTCCTTTCCTTATACACTGCTACCCAGCATTCCACTCCCTGCTTCTGTACATTTTATTATTTTGAAAAGGTCCTATAAATGAATCATGGGGCATTTATTCTTTTGTGGATGGAGTTGTTATTAGAAAACTGAAATTATTAAGATTTTGTTACAGTTACCTGAAGCTTTTGCCAAAAGAAAGGACACAAGCATGAATAAATTAAGAGAAAACAAGCAAGGGAAAGAATCAGACTGTAATATTAGAACCACATCTTTGGCTTTCAGGAGCTATTCCTTTCCCTGACCCCAGGTACAACCACTATTTTAAAGTTGGTTTAATCGTGCTAATCAGTACTTGTGCAATACGAACACTCAAAGGACACTGGGAGATGGAACCTATGCCCTGTTCTTTATTAGCTCTACGACCTTGGGCGAGTAGCTGTCTGCTTTTTTTTCTGTACAAGTACGAAAGCACTGCATGCAGTTCAAAAGCTCATAAATGCCACATCGTTTTGGTTAACTGTTCTTTTTGTCATTGTGGGTAAGTATGTCCATTGTGTTCATTTTGTCTAATTTTGTTCTCATTTATAAGTTGTTGCTTAGTATATATTTTCATCATTTTTCTTTGAATTTTCAGTCTGGTTTCAGAAGTCTTTTTTCAAATAAATATACATTACACATAAATCCTGTATATATTTCTTTGAAGATATTTTTGCATTATTTTGATAACAAATCTGTTGTGCATTTATTTTTATTGTATTTTTAGCTTTCACTATGGGAGATTATTCTTCCCCCTTTTCCAATTGCTGACCATCTACTTATTCACAGAATTCTCTGTACTAAATGTTTCTTTGTCTCTATCTTTCTACCATCTGGGAAGTGTACTTACGTGATTTTAATATTTATGTATACATTTTTAACATGAATATTTGGCATGATGTTATAGAATGAAAATATACAATTTCATTCTTCCTTCCAACACTGTCAGCCATTTTCATTAATTTAACTCCGATGGCTCTCCCCACAATGGTGTGTCACCGCGTTCCTTGATTCTCCCTATACTTTGCATTAATCTCCTTCACTAGTTGCTGTTGTAACGTTCATATTTATACTTTAATTATATAGATATCTCTACCTAACCATCAATTTTGTGCTCATATTGTTATTTTACTGTACTTTCTACTAATTCTTTCTCCTTTGTAGAATTTTATCTTTGCATTTGTTCTTTAGAAAAAAGCTTGCAAAAGTTCCCTATTTTGTGTTATCTTTCATTTTTCGATCTTTCTTCAGTGATAGTTCATGAAGCCATCAAATAGAAAGCTGGGAGTTATTTTTCTCAAGTTAAAAATTATTTTATTATCTTCCAATCCATTATGTTATTTTTTGTCGATCTACCTTTTCTCAATGTCAACTTTCAAAATTTTAATTTAGTATCTTGTGATCTACAGCTTCATAACGATACATTTATTCCCAGTAAGCATGCAAAAAGGAAATACGTGGTTCACATTTCATTAAGTAATACTTTATAAACCAGTAGGCTATGAAGCCATAATTCTTAGTAATGATCTCAAATACTATAGGTCATTTACCTTATAACTGATTAGATAATATGCTAATTCCAGAAAGGCAACTATTGCATACAGATCTATAATTATACTAAAAAAATACTCTTTACATATTAAATTTCTGAACATTTCTATTCTTATTTGCTTTAAAAACAATATTTAATGTTGGCAAGGCTTCATTCCTATAGAAGACCTCAGGAACAGCTCATGAGGCAGTGGCCATAAATAAAACCTCTCTTGAGGGCAATTTGGCAACTCACAGGAAAAGCTAAAAATTTATTCATATAATCTCTCCTGGGAATTTAACTTCTAAGAATTTTTCAAAATAATGATTTTATTCAGTGGAATATGGAAAATATATTCAATGCAATTATAGTAAAATAGCAAAAAATTAAACTTGAAATAACATGCCAAAATTTATAATATGACTATATTTTAAGTCCCTATGTAGTTATTAAGATAATATTTCCAAGGAACTTGGACAGAAATGAAGTCTGTTACTCAAAATTTTTATTTATAAAATAATATTCTAAGATACATCTAATAAAAATATTGATCAAAATATTAATAAATAAATTCTAACGAAATTATTAAGTAACACAAATCAACAAATGACAGTTTCAGTACCTGAGTGTTTGCATTATGAAATATTTTTACCATTTTCTTAAATTTTATGAATTTCCTAAACTTTTAGTGTGAACGATCCTTATAGCAAACAACAAATCTAATAAAAATTGATGTATTCTATGTTTATAAATTACCATTATTACTTATATATGAATAACACAAAAAACATGGAGATTTACAAGTAGAAGATTTAAATCTCAGAGTATTGTAAAAGTCTTTCTAACTATTAACATACATAAAGGAGAACAATGGAAATACTGATGTATTTGATTACACAAAATTTTTGAATCTCTGGTATGCATATATCACAAACTAGACCCAAGGATAACTGACAGACTCGAAGAAAGTGGCATTCAACGATAGCAAAAGGGAAAACTGTTTCAACATTAAAAAAAGATTTTACAGCCAGGAATCGGGGCACATAATTGTAATGATAGTAATACCAGCAATAGGATGCAAAGACAGGAGAACTCTGATTTCAAGTCCAGCCAGTGCAAATTAGCAACACACTGTCTCAAAATTAAAAGGGTAGTTGGCAGGTGGGGTTGTACCTCAGTGCAAAGTCCTGGGTTTCATCCCTAGTACTGCAAAAGAAAATGAAACAAAACGAAAAGAAGCTAAACAAAACCTTCCTACAAATCAGTAATAAAATTTCAAACAGACAACTACCATGATCAAAATGCATAAAAAATCAGTAAATATGCAGAATCTCCAATCTTAGTCATAATTCAATTAAAGCAAATTATAATAAACATTCCTCTCCATATGAAAGTTAAACATGAAAAATTATATTACTTTAATGTATATTAATAGTTCAATGTGGATTAGAATTTAAAAATCATTTGATTCTTTCGGTGCTTTGAAGACAATATAAGTTGTCATAAACTTTTGGATAAATGCTTTCATGGTAATTTTAAAAATAATAACTAGTAAATGCACTTCTACATATTTAAATACAGCCATACATAAAGATTTTTTTACCACAAATAATATGACTAATAATATGTTTTACTATAGGATGATGGAGTCTGGAAAATATTTTTTAAAAATTATAGACTATCCAGGTGTGATGGCACACACCTGTAATACCAGTACTTGGGAGGCTGAGGTAGGAAGATCATTGCAAGTTTGAGACCATCCTGGATTACAAAGTGAGCTCAAGTACAGCCCAAACTGCATATTGAGAGCCTGTCTCAAAAAAGCCAAACAATATATGTATAGACAATATTAATACATAATACATCCTGTAATAAAATAATTAGTACTTAAAATGCTTTCATTTCTAATCTAGACTACTAATAAATTATATATAGTATTTTCATTTTGTTGTTATGTATGAATATCAATTTAAATACTTTAGGGTGAGAATATTTCCATATGATGAGTAAGTTTCTAGAAATTTTCCATTTTTTGAAATCAAGGTCAGGACTCAAACATCCAAAACTGTTATACACTCTTGAATATACTTCCCTGTTTAATCTATGGGAAGCACAAATCATGGCAGCACTTTCAAACTAAATATAAAATTAAATAGTACTTATATTGTTCTTATGCTCCCAACATATTTAGATTGATTAGCATGTTTATTTTTTGCACACTTCCTTAATATAATGAGATGTAGTAATCCACTTGGTACTGCTGTAAGAAAGCACTTGACTATGAATACCTTATAAATAAATCAGGTTTATTTAGCTCACAACCTGGACTTTCAAAACCATGACAGCAGCAACTGCTCTTCTCTCATTTCTTTTTTTTCTTTAATTTTAAAGACTAAAGAATGGAAACATGTCAACAACCAAAGAGACATAAACCAGAATAACACAAAAACAATAAAGGAAATACAAAATTATAGAGAAAATAGTAGGGAATTAACAATGGTTGCTGTATTACATAATATTATCTTCACATTTGTTACTCAGTTATACAAATAAAGGCATGTAAAATTAATCAGACAATTTTCTCCTCCCTCATCTCTGTTGTTCTACCACCCAATCAGTCATCTTCCCTCTGATAAGAACTGTAGTTTCTTGTTTTATTCATTTCCTCAGGCTCTCACAGTGGGAAGACACATGGCTGCTTCAAATTTTGCTGCAACAAACATCGATGCACACTATTATGGCACTAGGTGGAAAAGCACCCAACCTACATAGACAGGGGCCCAGGCACACCATGATCAGCACCCCACTGACAAGCCCTCCAGGCCCTTGGGGGTCCAAGTGCACAGATTGCCCCCCATGGTCCCCGAGCTCTGCCCTGTCAGTGCGTGCCCAGGAGCCCAGTCCAGGTCCTCAGGATTTTCATGTAGCCTTCAGGAAACCCTCCTCCCCACTCAGGCTACTGAGCTTCCTGTCAAGGCCCCTGGAGTCCACTCATAGGCTGCCAGTGTCTCCCTGCAGGCCACCTATGACTCCTTGGAGGCTATTCTTGCCCAGCTGGAGGACTGGGTCTGCAGCTTACTTCCAGGTCTTTGCCTCCTCCCTTTCTTTCTCCAGTGCTGCCACTCTCCGTCTCTTACACAGCTGGTCATTGGGTGCACTTACAATTCTGGGCACAAGTGGCATGAGGTCTGCCCCATCTATGCTCAGTGAGGTAGTCCAGAGTATGTACTAAGTTTAGTTACTAGTTCTAGGATATAATTGGAGGAGTTTCTTGGGTCTTTGTAGAGTATATTGTCATCTCTCAGTCTCTAGCACTGCTGCTTTTCATATAATTTATGCTACGGGTTCATACAAGGTTCATATAGGCCAGCAGTAAGAAGTTGCTCTTGGTGCACATATTAGTAGTTCAGAGTGGGTCCTGAAGCCCATGGATTCAGCCTGTTGCTGTCAGGAACACGTTGGGCACAAGGGGTGCCAAGTCTCAAGGTGCTCACAGAGGGAGTTCAGGGTAGGAGATGGAGCCTGGTACCTCAGCTCGTGTTTCCTGCTTGGTGTTGGAGTGGGAAGGGTGAGGGGCTATCTGGCCCACTTCCATCTGCATCTCACTCTTACTGTTGTGCTCCAGTTCCTGTTTGTTCACTGGCTGGATCTCTGGGTATTGCCGTGGCCCCAGGCTCTCTGTTGCTCTCTGCTGGTAGTTGCTCTCACAGGGTAGAGGTAGCAGGTCACAGCCTCAGGGAAGGTACACGGCTGCATGTGGCAGGCTGTGTACTGGTCCTTTGTCTCTGTTTTGCCTCACGGTGCTGATTAGAACAGGTCTCAGCAGAGTGGGCATTCTGCTTTAGTGGCTGTTGCACCTTTTCATTGTCAAGCTGGGTTCATAAACCTCTCCCAACTGCTGCTGCTTCTTTTTGGGCTATGCTTTCTCTGCTCTAGTTTTGGCTCAGTTCTTGAAATTCCCTTCTCCTCTGGCCAAGTCAGGAGGCTCCCACAAGCATGGGCTTCTGAAGCTGAAGCCGCAGGCCAAGGATGTGTATGGAGTGGTAACTCCCTCTTTCTCCTCCTCCTCTTTCTCTAACTGCGCATGTTGGCCACCCAAGCTTTTCCTCAGGGAGGGATCTTGTTTGCTCTTTCTGAGGGCTTCAATTCTCATTTCAAATACTTCCTGGAACCAGGGGACCCGCTTTTCTCCTTCTTGTCTTTCTCCTGTTGCTATATTACAGTGTCTGGGTGGCAATCCTCCCAGAGGATCTTTCTCTACTGCTTACCCAGTTGTCATCTTCCCGTAAGTCTGCTTTTCTCTCCTAAGGGCTTCATGGAAGATGTCAGCACAATGGTGGGAACAGGTTTGGAAAAAAATCACGTTTTGAGAAAGGAAGTGAGAGACTGAGGTTGACCATCTTACTGTTTTTGTAACAAGCTGTTGACTTGGACCTTATTGTGAAGATGGACTCACTTGGGAAAATAATTAATATCTCTTAAAGACCTAATCCCCTCTCACTGGGTCATAACTTTCAAAATGACTGCATCACTTTAACAGTGGGTGGATGCCTCTAGCATGCGGAAGTTGGAGTGACAAACCAAATTTAAGGCATTTTCAAGCAATAACAAGGATGAAAGTGCAGAGTGCCTCCTAGTCATATGATCTCTCACAGAAATCTGCATTTGTCAACATCAGATAGCTCCCAGTTCTGTGGAAAATGGACTTGGCTATTTTCCCAGTGGGAAGTAGGAAGAAAATGTTCAAATGGGAAGGGAAACAGGGAGGGAAGAGAGGGAAGGGAAGGAAGGGAAAAGCAAAAAAGAGAATATAAGGGAAAAATGGAGGCATAGTTTTTATAAATAAGGAGGGCAAGAATGTTTGAAGGGGTGGGTGAGGGGAATTGGGAAAAAAAAGAATCAAGTTAGGTACAGGTACAAATTTCCTTTGATGAATGTGAACATTATGTATATCAAAAATGTGGCAATAAAATTAACTGAAAAATCAATTGACTAATAAGTCTACCCTCAGATACATGCAGACAGTGGTCAGATGCCCAGAAACTTAAAGTTTTCATTAAAGTCTTCAATAATTTCTACATACTACAGTAGCAGAAAACCAAGAAGTTTTAACTCTTTACATAAATCTTGGCAATGATAATCTGATATTGTATCATTTTACCTATTATATAAAGTACAGAAAAGCAAATGTGAAACTATTCTCACAATAGTGGCCGAAAAAATGACCTTTAACTTTAAATTGTTTAGTTGAAAACCATGACACTATTTTATTTCCTAAGACTAAATTTATCTCATTAAACACAAAAAGGAATTGTTTTATCTTAGTTACATTAAAATCTAAAGATATAACTGGTCTAACCTCAAAAAAGACCAATTGCTAGATTATTAGTCACACCAAAAATTATATCCTTCACACATTTGGGTATTCTATTATTATAGAGTTACATTTGCTACTTAGAAATCTGAACTTGAATAAAGCCCAGGAATACTATATTCTTTGGCCAAGAATATACATAATTTCAAGGAGTCACTTGAGTTCTGTTATTAGTGTATTGTAGAATATCTCTATTTTTAATTTTATTGCTAGCATATTCACAGAGAATAGGAAGGATACGTTGATATACTTTGCACCAAAGGTTTATAAATTACTCGTGTTTGATAAACTCACCAAAGATGATGTTAAAAAAAACAGTGGGACATGAATGTCCATAAAGTAGTGACAGTGTTATGGCCATCTTGTTTTTTGTAGCCTGGTTCATTCCTTCATGTATGATAAATTTCTTAAGCTCTGCTTTATCACTTTATAAATCAGCCCAGATGCTCCCTCTTATTAGAGATAGAATTTGTACTACAGAACTCCATAATGACTTTGTATAATTATTTCAGGTATGGCTATCCCAAAGACCTTCTATTAGGCCTTTTTCACATTTTGCACACTTGATACTTTACTCTTCTGCAGCTGGGAAAGTCAAAGCTCAGTGTTGCTACGTCAGTGTTTTGTTTCTTGCTCTAACATGTAGAAGGAAGTGTTTTAAGGAACTGGTGACATAGAAGTTTACATCTTAGTGATTACTGTCAATACAAAATAAATGCAGCTAGCAGTTATTGAGCAGGACACCAAACATTGTACGAAGCAGTTCACAGGTACTGTTTCATTTAATTCACACAAAAATTATCCTCACTTAATATGGAAAAAGAATCTGACTTGGAGATACTAGTCTCTTGTTCAAATTCATATAGTTTATGAGTGTTAGAGTTTGGAAGATACCTATTTCTGTATGATTCTATAGCTGTTACAAGGATGCCTGATCCATTCAATAAGATAATTGGGAGTTGTAGCCCCCAAATTCATGTCTTGATAAGACTTTCAGAGAATTGTGTGCAAACTTAAATGTGAGAATGATTGCGCTGAACTCTAGTGCTTTGGCATTTCATTCAGTGTAGGGTTCTATATGAATGCATTGCTTATACATACATCAATAAATAAGGACAATTAGTTATGTTTTTATTGTTCATAAACTACACATGAATTTTATAAACAATCACTTTGACAATTCCCTTTATCAGTGTACATAAGTTTCTGTTAATTAAGAACTTCCAGTGTTCAAAAAATTAGGCTCTTGGGTGGTCTGGGGTTGAGATGGGTAAGACGTTATCTGTTCCCTCAAAAAGAAGGAAAATTTTATTTTAAAAAAAAAAGGAATCTGTAAAAGCACAACATATAGTTTTAGAGCATGAGGTCTTAGATTGGAAACCTAAGTTTAGATAACAATTTCAACATTAATTAGCTATAGGATGCTGTCAAATCATTTGATTATTTGTATACTTATTGGTTTAACCTACTTTGGTGAACTTAACAGGTTCTGTGGAAAACTAAATGAGAGAGGGTTTTGTATACTCTTTATTAGCGTATGTTTGCAGCACATAAAGCTGGCATTCCTTACGTGGGTCTCATAAGTGAACATAACACATTCAATCCCTCTTTCCATGCATAACTCTTCCCTGCCTTTCTCTCTCCATCTCTCGATACCCCTCCAACTTAAAATGATCTATCTCTCTACGTACTATGATCTATCTTTTATTTTCCTCTTTATTTATAATTTGGGTTTCTTATATAAGAAAATCTTGTTACATTTCAGCTTGTGTGTTTGATTGATTTCACTTAACTGTACGATCTCAAGTTCATCCATTTTCCTACATGTTTGTCTTTCATTATGGCAAAGAAATACACCCTTTCAAGTAAATACCACATTTTGTTCATTTATTCATGTGTTGATAGACATATAGTCTATTCTAATGTTTAGCCATAGTTAACTTTGCTGCTATAGACATGGGTATCACGTACAACTATGTCTTACATACATTAAGTTCCCAATGAGTGATGATTTTCTTTCCTATGATTGCTGCTAACATTAACATTAGTATTATCACCAACAGTAGAAATTTATAGTAAAACCTAATTGAATTGAAAAAGAAAAATAGTATTGAATTTAACGAACTGGAAGATAATTACAGACTGGAGTGTTTAAGACAAAGTTTAAGGAAACGATAGTACGAGAGTTTGGAAATATCTGTCTGCATCTCCTTCATGTAAAAAGGAAAAGATATTGCCAAAAATGAATTTGAAAGAGTACTTCTGGAAAAGTGAATTAACTAATGTTGCTTGGACAACAGTTTTATGAAAGGAAGTAGTTAAAGAGCAAGTCGGTTCAATTTAATGTTCATGTATGTGGATTTATCTTGCTATAAATTGAAGTTCACCTGCAAGGAATTTCATGTTCTTTAAACATGTTATCATAAAATGTAAAAACAAATACTTGAATAATTGACATAAAAAAAAGTAGTGTCCTGTTAATACTGGATTTCTTTCAATCCTTCAAATACCATGACAAAAGTGCAGGGGAGGAAAATGAAGGAAAGAGTGAAAATACTATTAGAAAGATAAAACATAACATTGTTGGGTAATGGATTTTAAAATATTAATACAGCAGAATCTTTTTTTTTTTTTTATTTTAGAAACATAAAAGTACAAAAACATATTGACAAACAGACACCCATTATCATAGAAAATAGTACAATCACAACTAATCTATAGACAAGGTGATATGGTCTCAACAGTAGTTGTTGCTTTATCCATTGATATCTTCGAATTGTAGATGTATGGACCCATATACAGACATGCAAATTTAG
>PVLD010018000.1:0-40168 GCA_004027595.1 Dinomys branickii | reverse complement strand
TCTATAATTTGTATTTCCTCAATCGTTTTTGTATTAACAGAAGTGAAGATAACTTTATATTATGCAGCATCCAGTGCTAATTCCCTACTGTCTTCTCTATAGTTTGGTATTTCCTTTAATGTTTGTGTGATAACTAATGTGAAGATAACATTATGTAATACAGCATCCATCCAGTGCTAATTCCCTACTATGTTCTGTACAATTTTGTATTTTCGATATTGTTTATGGCTTATTCTGGTTCATATGTCTCCATTCTTTTGTCTTTAGAATAAAATAAAAAATATATATATTGGGAAGGTAGATTCTTGGAATAGACATAAACACCAAGAAACACCTACATCTAGAAGACATTCTGAGGAGCAGCCATGTCCTAGAAGAGCCTCAGCAACAGTGATAAACCTACCTAACATAAGAAATCTACATCAACACAGAAAACAAAATAAAATAGAAAATAACAAGAGAAAGAAGAAGAATGCAACCTCAAATGCCCAGCCCACACAGGAAAAATCCAGAGCACAAAGAGATAGAGGAAATCAGAGAGCAGGTTTTTTTTTTTTTTTTTTTTTTGGCGGTACTGGGGATCGAACTCAGGACCCTGCGCTTGCTAGGCAGGCGCTTATTCCACTGAGCTATATCCCCAGCCCCGAGATAGAGGAAATCAGAAGCCAACCACTGGAGCTCTCTGAAGTGACAGCAGCAGAAGCAAAGAAAAAAAACCAATGCAAGAAGCCATAAAAACTAACATCTAAGGCGCAAAAAGATGACAGTTAAAATGAAAGATATTAAAGCAGAAACAGATAAATAAAAAACAGAGGAACTTAAGAAAATGATGGAAACCCATGAATACTCAACATAGACAAGAAATGCAATCAATGAAACAGATCCAAACAGAAATGCAGGAGATTAAAAACTTCATTGAAAGTGTATGCAACAGATTGAATGAAGGCAATGATAGAATATCAGACTTAGAAGATAAGAATGTGACTAGTGACCTGGAAAAGAAAGATATCTTAAAAATATCAAAGGACCACAAAAAATCAATCCAACAGCTACAAGAGGAAGCAAAAAAGAACAACATAAGACTTATTGGAGTCAGTCAGAAAGCTGGAGATAGCACAGAAATAATGACAGAAATTTTTCCAAAGGTGGATAAAGAACTTGACATATAAGTAAATGAAACATATAGAACTCCAAATAGCCATGAACAATATAAATCTACACCAAGGCATATAATAATCAAGATTCCAGAAATTCAACACAAGGACAAAATATTAAAAACAGCTAGAGAAAAGAAACCAATAATCTACAAATGAAAGCCCATCAGAATCACAGCAGACCTCTCAACACAAACCCTCAAATCAAGGACAGCTTGAAATGAGGTATTTCAAGTCCTAAAAGCAAACAATCTTCAACCTACATTGATGTACCCCACAAAACTATCTTTTAAAATCAATGGAGAACTAAGATACTTCCATGACAAAGGACAACTGAAGAATTCATGACTACCAAACCAGCTTGACAGAATGTTCTGAAAGATATATTACAAAGAGATAATGAAAACTAAAATATATAAACACTAATGGAAAGAAGCCACCAAGCAGGGCAAGCAATTAAACAGAGGAAAGAGACAAGGAACCAACAACAGGAAAATAACAAGAAAAAGATAAGCCAATACATACCAGTTATAACCATCAACATAAATGGTCTCAATTCACCAATCAAAAGAAACAGACTAGAAGGATGGATCAGGAAACAAAATCCAACAATATGCTGCATTTAAGAAACACATTTAACCCATAAAGAAATTCATAGACTGAAAGTTAAAGGATGGAAAAAAAGCAGGGGTAGCTATTCTATTTGCAGACAATGCAAACTTTAAGCCAAAAGTGATTAAAAGGGACAAGTCACTACATACTTGTTAAGGGAAAACCCCAAGAAGAAGAGGTAACAATCATAAATATCTATGCACCAAACTCTGGTGCACTCAACTACATAAAACAAATATTAACAGAAATAAAAAACCAAATAAGCACTAACACAATTATAGTGGGAGATCTTAATACCACAGTCTCACAAATAGATACACCAATAGACAAGAAAATCAACAAAGAAATATCAGAATCAAGCCAAGCTAGTGAGCAAATGGACTTAATAGATATCAACAGAGTGTTTGACCCCAAAACATCAGAACACATTCTCCTCAGCTCCACACGGAACATTCTCCAAAATAGAGCACATAATAGTCCACAAAAAATTATTACGTAAATGTAGAAGAATTGAAATAAACACACGTGTACTATCTGACCATAATGCACTGAAACTAGAAATCAATGGCAAAAGAAATCACAAAAACTACATAAAAGCATGGACATTAAACAACACACTTCTGAAAACCAATAGGTCACAGAGGAAATTAAAGACAAAATTAAATCATATATACAATTCAATGATAATGCCAGTACAACATTTTGAAACTTATAGGATGCAAGAAAAGTAATCCTATGAGGGAAATTTATAGCAATGAACTCTCACATCAGGAAAACAGAATGAATTCAAATAAACAACCTAATATTGAACTTCTAACTTCTAGAAACAGAACAGCACATCAAACCTAGAGCTCGTACAAGGGGAGAAATGATAAAGAGAAGAGAAGAAACCAATGCCATAGAGACTAAGAAAACAATACAAAGAATCAATGAATTGAAATGCTGCTTCTTTAAAAGAATAAATAAAACCGATAAGCCATTAACCAATGTTATGAAAAAGAGGACAGAAGAACCACAAATTTAAGCAAGTAGGAATAAAAGGGGGAAATCACAACAGATCCTACAAAAATTCAGAAGATCATCAATATCTACTATGAGAACTTATTTTCTAATAAGATGGAAAAATGGAGATTCCTAGATACAGTCAAATTACCAAAACTAAATCAAGAAGATACAATAATTTTAATAAACTGATAACAGCAAATGAAATTGAAAATGTAATAAAGAGGAGGGCATGGTGGCACATACCTGAAATCCCAGCACTTGGGGAGCTGAGGCAGGAGGATCGTTGCAAGTTTGACACCAGCCTGGGCTACAAGGTGAGCTCAAGGCCAGCCTGAACTGCACAGCAAGATCCTGTTCCAGAGAGAGAGAGACAGAGAGAAAACGTAATTTTAAAAATTCACTGCAGAAAAAGCCTAGGCCCTGACAGATTCACTGTTGAATTTTATAAGAAATTTACAGAAAAACAAATGCCACTAATGCTGAAATACTTTAAGGAAATTGAAAGGGAAGTGATACTTCCAAAATCATTTCTGGAAGCAAGTATTACCCTGATTTAAAAACCAGAGAAGAACCCAACCAAGAAAGAAAACTAAGATACTGGAAAACAGGATGCAGCAAATCATCAAGAAGACCGAACACCATAACCAAGTAGGATTCATCCTAAGGATGCACGGATGATTCAATATACACAAATCAATAAATGTAATATACCATATTAAGAGAGCCAAGAACAAGAACCATATGATCACTCAATAGATGAAGAAAAAGTATTTGATAAAGTTAAACACTCATTCATGACAAAAAACCCTACAGAAAATTGGAATAGAGGGTCTTTATCTTAATCTCATGAAAGCCATCTATGACAAACCAACAGCTAACAACATATTGAATGATTCAAAACTGAAAGCTTTCACTCTAAAATCAGGAATGAGAAAAGGATGTCCACTATCATCTTGTATTTAATAAAGTTCTGGAAAGATTAGCCAGTGCAATTAAACAAGAGAAAGAAATGAAAGGAACAATGACCAGAAAGGAAGAAGTTAAATTATCATTATTTGCAGATGACATGATACTCTACATAGAAGACCCCAACAGCTTGACCAAAAGGCTAGATTTAATAACCAGTTTAGTAATATAGCTGGATACAAAGTCAACATTAAAAAATCAATAGCATTTCTGTACACAAGCAAAAATCTCACAGACAAAGAAATTAGGGAAATCCCACCCTTTATAACACTATCCCCAGAAATGAAATACTTAGGAATCAATCTAATGAAAGAAGTAAAAGATCTGTACATTGAAAACTACAGCACTCTGAAAGAGGAGGTCAAAGAATATATCAGACAACGAAAAGATGTTCCTTGCTCATAGAAAGGAACAACCAACATAGTGAAAACGGCCCTACTCCAAAATTGTTACACAGATTTAATGCAATTCCAATTAAAATATCACAAGCATACCTTACAGAACTAGAGAAAACATTTCTAAAGTTTATTTGGAACCAGAAGAGAGCTAGAACAACAAAAGCAATTGTGAGAAACAAAGGCCAAGTCAAGGGGCATCACAATCCCTGACCTGAAATTATACTACAAAGCTACTGTGATGAAATCAACTTGGTACTGGCAAAAACAAAAACAGTAGAACAGAACAGAAGATTGATATCAACTCCAAACACACTAAATCACCTTATCTTTGACAAAAGAGCCAAATATGTCCACTGGAAGAAAGATAGTCTCTTTAATAAATGGTGCTGGAAAACTGGCTTTCCACAAACCAAAGAATAAAATGAGGCCCATGTCTATCACCATGCACTAAAGTCAAAATGGATCAAAGATCTAAATAATAAAACAGAAACACTAAATCTATTACAAGAGAAAACAAGAATCTTGAAGAAAGGTACAGGCAGAAACTTTATGAACAAAGACCAGATTATAAAGGCAACAGTACAAAGAATCAATAAATGGAATATCACCTCATTGGAAAGCTTTTGCACAACAAAAGAAATCACGAACAGAGTGAAAAGACAACCCACAGAGTGGGGGAAAAAAAGGACAAAACTATAGCAAGTTGTCCCTCAGACAAAGGACATGTAGAACATATAAAGAACTGAAAAAAATCAGGCCCCCAAATTCAAAGACCCAATCTAAAAATGGGCATCTGAGATGAATTTAAACTTCTCAGGTGATAAAACACAAACAGCAAATAAATGTATTAAAAATGTTCAATATCATTGGTCATTCAAGAGATGCAAATTAAAGCAAAACTGATATTCCACCTCGGTCCAGAAAGAATGGGTATCATCAAGAAATCAACCAATAACAAATGCTGGTGGGGCTGTAAGCAAAAGCGAACCCTTTTCCACAGTTGGTGGGAGTGTAGCCTGGTGCAACTACTGTGGAAACCTGAATGGGAAGTCCTCAAAAAAAAAAAAAAACAAACGTAGATTAGAGGTCCCATTCGACCTAGCCATTCCTCTTGTATCTTCCCAGAATAATTTAAAACATCATATATCACAGCAACGTATGTGCACCTATGTTTATAGCAGCACAATTTGTAATTGCTAAATCTTGGATACAACCCAAGTGCATATCTGCTGAGCAATGGTGTTATGGTTGATACATTGTGCCAACTTGGGGAGTCTAAAGGTTTGGCTGAGTGACTCAGCAGGAAGCCAGGGTGCTTACTTTGCATATATCCTGAACCTGTGGAAGAGGGCATGGAGACTGTGTGAGTGCTACATGCCCCCTGGGTGGGGGTAGCCTGTTTACAATGTAAGGGAGGTAGAAAGAGTCTGCTTGCCCACCATTTCTCCCTTTTGCTGGTTGTTTTTTGCTGTGCTCTGCTGCCATGAATGTTTGCCCTCTGCCATGTGCCACTCTGCCTCTGAACCAGCCAAATAGGGACTGAAACCTCCACAAACTGTAAGCTAAATAAACCTTTTCTTCCTTCATTTTGGGTTTTGGGTATTTTGTCTCAGCAATGAGAGAAAAGTAACCAAGACAAATGGATAAAAAAGATGTTGGGTCTCTTTTATATAATTAAATACTACCCAATCAGAAAGACAGATAAACTGGAGATTTTTATAGGTAAATGGATGCAACTCAAGATTATACTCACAAGTGAAGTAAATCAGATCCACATATGTAAACATTGTATTGTCTTACTAGTGTGAGAAACTGAATAAGTAAATAAGACCCAAAATATACAATAGATATTATGAATAGGGAAGAAATTATTCAAAAGAAAAGTGTGATAGGAGAAAGAGGAAAGAAAGGAAGGGAAAAGGATACACACACACATACACACACACACACGACAGTTAAGATAGTTATACAGCTACTTTCAGTTCATTGAAAAGAAATGTTTGTGGTAATATTTTTGGACACTATTTCATGGCTATGTCTTGTTCTCTGAACAAGTACTATGAATATAACAATATGTAGTGTATTAACTATTGTTCCTTTCCTCTTATTTCCCTGTTTTCTGTCTTATTTCTATTTTTAATACTTTTCTGTTTAAAATAAAAACATTAAAAATTGACACAGTACAATGGTTATGTTTATAAAGACAAGCTGTTATTCCATAAGGAAAAAACCCTGATGCTACATATGCCATATGTACTAAATACTCCAAAGGACAGCCTGACCTTTCAGAAAGATGGCAGAGTGGGGAAGAGCAGAGAAAAAACTCTGAGGTTTGGTGTTCCGATGCTTGAATACAGGAATATGAAGAAGAGGAAGGAAGTGGGTCCTTGGAACCCAAGAAGGACCTAAAGAGAGAAGTGAAGCCCATGGGGAGAGTGAAGAGAGAGATTTCACTGAAGAAGGAAGTGGCAAGCACTTTCTTCCTGAGCACTGACTCACTGCATGGGAGGGGCAGTTTGAACCTGCAGACACAAGGTGACTGCTGGCAACCTCAGAGGCCTCAGTGGAGAAATGTACCACTAGAATGGAACAATGGACACAAGAGACTGCAGTAGCTGATGAAATGAGTTTAGACATCCCACAGGACAGGGAAATTGGCCAGTAGCCATCCTGGGGAGGGGACAACTGAGCTCAGAACTTGGAACAGCTACAGGCTAATTCCATCAAGCAGCTGCCAGTGTGAGCGTGAGACTGCTGAGCTCGAGTCAGCAGAAGGTCAAGGAACCAAGTTCAAGCTGGCAGGACGCCCACAGAGTGTGAGAATCTGAACTGGGCTGCAGCCTCACAGCCAGAAACCAGCCTGTACTTCAGTGAAACTAGAGGTGCAGGCTTGCTGGGCATAAACCTATGGTTGGCTTGCTGGGATTAGTCAACATGGATCTAGACTCTGTCTGCCCACTTTGTCTACCAGTGACAGCAGAGACACATCTTGAACTGGACATGACTTTATCTTGGTTTCGATTTTTGTTTTTTCTAGAATTTATTTTTTGTTTTCATATGTGAACACTGTTTCTAGTTTTGTTGTTGTTCTGTACTATTCTTGTTTTTACTTCTTCCTTCTTGTTCCTCTTGGCTTTTTTGCATTTCCCAAAATGTGTATAATCTTCCATTGTCCATAAGCCTTGCTTCTAATCTCTTTCTGTATTTCTCTACCTTTCCCTGTAACCCTTTTAAATTTCCTCCCAAGGGTAAAGCTGCCATACTGAGGGCTTATTTATTGTATACAATTTTGATTTTAGATTTTGTTATATAACCACACATGCAGTTCACATGGTGAAAGGTGGAAAATTAAGTTACCAGTTTGTCCTTTTCTAGACTATTGGTGCTATCTTTATTGCTGATTGTACTACTTTAGCCAAGGTGACATCATTGCTCTAATCAGCTGTTCTCCCTGGTGTGCCAAGACTGAGATTGCCAAAGGGTCATAAACAATGCCACAGGCCTGTGTGAAGAAAACCAGGGGCAGGCAGTAGGCAGCATTATTCAGTTTACCCAATAAACTGAAGTAAAATCTTGCAATAGACTCACAACCCAAAAGCCACTTCACCTAGAAGACAACTCTGAGGAGTAGTCATTTCCTAAGGGTTCTAAATACTACCAATAAAGCTATTCACCAAGTAGCAACCCAGAAAACAAACTAAGAAATATTCATGCTAGCCTTCTAAATTTTTTTCATTTTCAAAATTGTTTTAATAAATTCAAGTCTTTTGAATTTTCATAGAAAACTGTTATATTCAAGTGTTTCACCTTAAAATATTCCTTGAAATTTTTAATTTCTGTAATGTTTTCTAGTTTTTTGTACATAGGTCTTATAAATTTTGTGGTGAGATTTATCAACATTTTATATTTTAATACTCTTGTAACTGATGTATTTTGCTTTGATTTGTCACCATGAAATGAAGTACAGTTGTTTTTCAATAAACATTTAAAAAATTAAACTAAAAAACAAAACAACAAAAAAGAAAATGAGAAGACAATTAAGCAAGATGCAACCCCAGACTTCCAGCTCATCAAAGGCAAACCCAGAGGGGCAATGAGATGGAAGAGCAGAAGTAACATGGCAGATGAATGTGGCTCTAGAAAAAATTAAGTCTGAAATAATTTTTCAGAAAACTGCAGAGATGGTGACCATAATGAAAGACATAGTTAGTAACTCTAGAGCAGATACAGATTTTTTTAAAAAGATGAGTTTATGAAAATAATGGAATCCACGAACATCCAACATAGGAAAGTAATGGAATCCATGAAACAGTTTCAAGCAAATACCCAAAGGGTTAAAAATACTACTAAAATAGATGCAGGAGAATGAGCCACTGTGAAGACAGTATCTCAAGTATAGAAGATAGGATTGAAGTCAGCAAGCACGAAAAGATTTTTTTTAAATAACAAAGGACCATGAAGAATCAATCCAGCAGCTGCTAGATGATGCAAAGAATAACAATGTAAGATTGATCGAAGTAAATGAAAAAGCAAGAGATTGTGCAAACAACATAAAAAATGTGTTAACAGAAGTAATAGCAGAAAATTTCTCAAGCAGGGAAAAGTAATTTGACATACAGTTAAGTGAGGCATATTGAACTCAAAATAGCCATGATAAAAAAATCTACAGCAAAGTGTGTAATAGTCAAGATTCTAGAAAGTCAACACAAGAATAGAATACTAAAAACTATTCAGACAAAAGAAACGAAACACATATAAAGGAAATACCATCTGAATCACAGCAAACTTTCAACACAAACTCTGATGTGAAGGGGAGCTTACAGTGAAGTACTTCAAGACCTAAAGGAAAATAATCTCCAACCCAGATTGATGTACCACACATAAATATCTTCCAAAGTTGAAGAAAAATATACTTCCATGACAAAGAACACATGAAGAAACTGTACACCAAACCAGGATTCCAAAACATTCTGAAGGACATTCTAGAAAGAGGTTAACAAGGACTATAACTCCATGAACTCCAGCAGGATGAATCCACCAGGCAAGGTAAGCAATTAAAGAAAAGGAAAAAAAAAAGAGGCCAACAACAGGAAAAGAACAGAACAACAATAAAGGAATGTGTATCAGTTATAACCATCAATGTTAATGGTCTCAATTCACCAACTGAAAGAAATAGACTGGCAGAATAGATCAAGAAGCAAGATCCAACAATATGTTGCATCAAGAAACACATTTAATTAAAAAAGAAATTCATAGACTGAATGTTAAAGGATGGAAAACAATACTCTATGTGATAGGAACCCAGAAAAAAGCAGGGGTAGCTACTGGATTGGCAAAGTGGATTTCAAGCCAAGACTGATCAAGAGAGACAAAAAAGGTCACTACATTCTTGTAAATGGAACCATCCTAGAGGAAGAGATAACAATCATAAATATATATGCACTAAATACCAGCAGACAGACTGTACAGATGTGAAAAATCAAGTAAGTCCTAGTGCAATTGTAATGGAGTACCTCAACACCCCACTGTCACAACTAGACAGATCAACTAGGCCAAAAGTGAACAATGAAACATTAGAACTGAACCCAGCTTTTAAACAAATGGACTTAGTAGATGTCTAAAGAGTGCTCTGCCCAACAACAATAGCATGCACATTCTTCTCAGCTACATATGGGATGGGATATTCTCTAAAACAGACCACATACTACTTCATTGAACATGCTTAAGTAAATGCAAAGGAATTGAAATTATCACACGCATATTATCAGAAGATAGTGCAACAAAATTGGAAATCAATGGCAAAAGAAGCCTTAAAAACTTCATAAACACATAGAAATTAAATAACACCCTCCTGAACAACCAATAGGTCACAGATAAAATTAAAGAAGAAATTAGTGTCTATAATTAAAAGATAATTACATACTGGAATGTATAAAATGGATAGAAATCAGTCCTATAAGGGAAATTTATAGCAGTGAATTCACATATCAGAAAAACAGAGTGAGCTCAAATAAACAACCTAGATGTTCAGTCATGGAGTTTCCAGTCACTGCTGTTCCTATTGCTTGTGCTGGGGTTCCTGGAGCCCTGTCACCTGCTTCTGACCTGATTTCTAAAAATATGTATGCAGAGCCCCCCGCCTCTGTATGAGCTGACCAAGCAAAGCCTGCTGCGGAATGAGGCCAGAGTGGGCATTGCTCTGCATGACCTGCCTACCCTGATCTTCCATGACATATTCGTGGATGTCTTCATGGGGGGGACACGACGAGGCCCTGAAGGTGATGGTGCAGGCCTGGCCATCTCCTTGCCTCTCTTTGAGGTCCCTGCTGGAAATGAGGAAACCTACAACCTGAACTGGAAAAATTCCAGTTGGAGGAGAGAGACCTACAGACATTGAAAGTTGTACTGAATGGGCTGGATATGCTGTTAGCCCAGAAGATTCACCCCAGCAGGTAGAAACTGCAGGTGCTGGATTTGAGGGATAAGCACCAGGACTTCTGGATTATGGGGCTGTTATGGTTGATACATTGTGTCAACTTGGGGAGTCTGGAGGTTTGGCTGAGTAACTCAGCAGTTGTAGATCTTGGGGTGAAAAGGACATGCCCTTACCCTTCTGGCATGTTGTTTATTGTGTTAATTTGGGAAGTTTTAAAGGTTAACTGTGATTCAGCAGGAAGCCAGGGTGCTTACTTTGTAAACATCCTGAGCCTGTGGAAGAGGGCATGGAGACTGTGTGAGAGCTACACGCCCCCTGCACGGGGGTAGACTGTTTACAATGTAGGGGAGAAAAGGAGGCTGCTTGCAGCCATTCCTCCCTTTCTGCTTGTAGTTTTTGCTGTGCTCTGCTGCCCTGAACAGTTTGCCCTCTGCCATGTGCCATTCTGCCTCACAACCAGCCAAGTAAGGACTGAAACCTCCACAAACTGTAAGCTAAATAAACCTTTCCTTCCTTCAATTTGGGTGTTGGGTATTTTGTCTCAGCAACGAGAAAAAAGTAACCAAGACAGGGGCCCAGAGCCAGGCCTCACACCTGGGCACCAGATAACAAGTGTAGGGACCAGACGGTGGATGACCGTCTAGCAACCAAGCAGCAGCTCCCAAGAGTGATGGCAGACCTTCTCAGCACGAGGACGCTGAACGGATTCCAAACCTGTCTCTCTGAGTGGGTCTAGCCGAGAAGACATTTGCTCCACCCGTGCCCTATGAAGATGATGATTTGATACTTTTATGGATGTCCTAAAGGTGCAGGAGATGAACTGTGTTCAGGAAGTGCAAATGTGCTGCTTTTTAGGTGTGAAAAACCTAGCATGATTTGTCCCTTATCTGGGCCAGATGAGAAATCTTCAAAAACTTGCAATTTTCACTCTCTAATGGGTACTTTAGCACCTCGAGTAGCATTGGAGAGTATGCTGGTGAGCTCATTCTTCTCTGCCAGGTGCTGCACTGCCTCCAGGAGCTCTATGTGAACTGTGCCTATTTCCTCAAAGCCCACCTGCACCAGATGCCAGAAGACCCCCTTGAAGACCCTCGCAATAACTGGGAGGCTTTACTCTCGGACTGGAAACATCTGTCCCGGTGCCCAAGCACCAGTCAGCTGAGAGACCTGGATCTGAAAGGGCTCCGACTGACCTGATTTAGTCCTAAGGCCCTGCAGCTTGGGAGAAAGTTGCAGGCACCCTTACCACCCTGTACTTGGAATCATGTTGGATGACAGATACCCAGATTAGTGCCATGTAGCCTGCCCTCAGCCACTGCTCCCAGCTGATCACCTTTAGCTTCTTGTGAGAATACCATCTCCATGCCTGTCCTGAAGGCCCTGCTGGGCCACACTGCCAGAATGAACCACTTTAGGTCTGGAGCAGCACCCTGCCTCACTAGAGAGCTACAATGACATGGGAGATCTGCAACCAGGGACATCTGTTCAATTTTGGGCTGAGTTAATGGATACCCCAAAGGTCACAAGGCAGCCAAAGATGGCTGTGTTTGGTGCACATCATTGCCAGTATTGTTACCACCAATTCCTTTATTCCCTGGAAGCATCTCCATGTAGTTGTTTCTAATATGATTTTAAAGATGTCAGAAGTTTTCTTCTGGACTTTTGAAATTGGAAGCCAAGGAATAGGATTTCCTGCAAGAGGTCCCCCAAAATAGTCTAGACTTCCTGTGAGTGGCACAGGGCCGGTGATGCTGGGGGAGCGGTGAGAGTCAAAGATTTCCTGGGAAGCAACAGGACATTGGTGCACCTGTGTCCTTGGAGTCAGATACATGAATCTGCTTTCCAAGGAGTGTCCGGATTCCAGCTTCAGAGGTCCCCGAGGGTAGTGTGCCTGAGAAGATATTTGTAGGACATTGGTCAGAAATCAAGGAAAATTTGATGCATATCCCCCATATGTCCATGGCCTATTAGCCTAGGTTCCAGCTCAAATGTAGTAAAACTCCTGTGACTATAGCAAAACACAATGAGATATCGGAGCAAGGCACCCAGAGCCTGTGATGTCTAAACAGGGTAAGGCCACTCTGGTTACTCTTCACCACTGCCGACTTCTCTCGGGCCATCAACCACATCCCTGCAGGACTCATGGCTTTTTGATAGGTGAAAAGGACACAAGGTTTTCACCTTCAGTAATTAACTGTGCTCTCTCCAGAGCACAGTATTATTAGGGGCAGCAGAGAAATAAAAGACCAGAAGGAAATGGGGACAAGCCACCTTTCTATGCCTCTATAATGCTGGGACCTTTGGAAATTTGATACTACTAGTGCAAAGTGCTCCAAAAGAGGGTCAGATGTTCCTCTCCTGCACCAATGAATGTACTCTAGAAAGAACTGACAGTGGCTCTAACGTTAACTTTTCCATTCTCATAGCTGTCATTTTCTTTTTGATGGAGTCCCTGCGCCTCCACAGGCTGCTCACTCACATTTTCATGTACTTTCATTTTATCATGCATACAAATAAATGCACTTTCAATGTGAAAATATAACCTAAAGTTGAACCTCAACTTCTAGAAAAAGAACAAGTCAAGCTCTGTTGATCAGAGCAGAAATTAATGCAATCAAGACTAAGAAAACAGTGCAAATGTTTTGAAGAGATGATTCACTTAAGATTAAAACTGAAAAATTCTTAATCAACCTTATAAAAAAGACAGACTCAAACCCATGCATTTCAGAATGAAAAGGGTGAAATCACCTCAGATCCTGCAGAAATGAAGAGCACCAAAAACTTCAGCAAGACTTTTACATTTAATAACCGAATTCAGTAGCATAGCTAGACACAAAGTCAACAGTTAAGAATCAATAGGTAGACTAAGAAAAGATGGTGGGAAAACTGATTTTCCACATGCCAAAGATTAAAACTAGATCTGTTTCTTTCACCATGTACTAAACTAAAATTGAAATGGAGCGAAGCTCTAAGTGTTAAAACAGAAACACTAAATCTGCTGGAAGATGGAAGGCGCAGAACTGTTGAAAACATTGGTGTAGGAACAAAATCCGACTGTACTGAAAGTTTTCACAAGAATAAATATCTGGGATCCCATGTATTAAAAAGCTTTTGCACAGCAAAAGAAACCAAGAGAATGAAGAGACAATCCACAGTTTCTCAAACAATTAATATCTAGAACATATGAAGAACTCAAGAAAACCAGCACACCCCAAATTTAAAGACCAAACACAAAAATGGGCATCTGATATGAACAGACACTTCTCAGATGAAGCAACAGAAACAGTAAATTAATTTATGAAAAAAATGTTCATCACTGGTCACTGGAGAAATGTAAATTAAAACACTGACATTTCATCTCACTCCAGAAAGAATGGTTATTATCAAGACATCAACCAGTAACAAATACTGGCTAGACTGGGGGAAAAAAGGACCCTTCTCCATTGTGTATTGGTGCAACCACTGTGGAAGTGAGTGTGGAGATTCCTCTAACAACTAAGATTCAAGGTTCCATTCGACCCAGCTGTTCCCTCCCTTCTTGGTATCCTCCAAAAAGAATTAAAAGCATAATACCACAATGACATACGCACATCCACATTTATAGCAGCACAGGTGTTAATAGCTAAGTCTTTCAAATAGCCCACATGTCCATCAACTGACTGATGAAGGGATTTTTTTTCATACAGTAGAGTACCACCATGGTGGATAGCCTTGAGATATTATCTAGGTAAATGGATATACCTTGAGGCCATGTGGACACACATATTCAAATATCATATGGTTTCTCTGGTGTGGGAAACCAAAAGTATAAATAGGGATCAAAATGTATATATAAGCAATATTGGGAAACAAGAACAAAATGTTTACCACGGACACAGCTCAGCAGCAGAGCGCCTACCTGGCAAGCACAGGTCCTGAGTCTCATTCCCAGTACCGTTAAAAAAAAAAAGAGGAGGAAGAGAAGAAAATGTTCAAACGGAAAGGGGAACAAGGGAGGTGGGATGGGGAAAAGAAGGGACAAGAAAGAAAAAGACTAGAAGGAAAAAATGAAAGAAAGCTTTTGTAAGGATCAGGAGAAGGGCTGAGGGGGAGGCGAGGAATGGGGGAAAATGAAGCAAGACATATCATGTACAGGCACAAATTCCCTATGGCGAATGTGATCACTATGTATATCCAAAATGTACCAATATAATAAAAATTTTTTTCAATGTTACAAGAAAAAGGCCTGCCTGAGGCAGAGTAGTAGGACAGGTGAGAGTGGTCAACACTACTGTCTTAGTCCATTTTGTGCTGATGTAACAGAATACCACACTCTAGGTCATTTATAAATATTAACAGATCTTTATTTGGCTCATAGTCTTAAAGTCTAAGTTCATGGTGACACATGGAAGAGCAAGACAGAAAGAGGGAAAAGGACCCAAACTCATCCTTTTATCAGGGACCCAATTCCAAGACAAAGGCATTAATCCATTCATGAGGACACAGCCCTCATGATCTCATCACCTCTTAAAGATACTGTCAACATTGTCACATTGGGGACTGTTTCCAACACATGAACTTGTGAGACACATTCAAACCTCAGCAACTGCTGAGAACAAGCCAAGTGCTTATGACTTCAGACAGACAGTAGACAAGGCAAACCAGAAAGGCACCATGGCTCTGTTTACTTTTATACCAAGTTAAAAGTTAGATGGTAAATCACACTTAGATAATGAGTGAATGAGTCAAAAGGAAAGAGGAATAAGATCTCTCTCAGATGGCTTGTTACTCACAGATGTTATGTAAGTGATACCTCTAACTGTAAGGATCTTCCCCACTGACTTCTCTTAAAAGTTGCTTCTGGTAGATTTACCTTGTAACTCACCAATTCTGTTCTATTAATTTATTTGCATCTGTTAGTATCATACTTTCCTCCTGCTAGCTGGTTTTCTGCTTTTTCCATTTTTAGATACACATAAATAGAAGAAAATCTGATAAAAATAACTTGGTATGTGATATGTTGACACATTAAAGAATTGCTTTTGTTGCTTAACCAAGATCATATTTCTATTATTATTTCTTTAATAGGAAACAGTTTATATGGAAGGTCTGAATATCTTACTATGGCGTACATTTAGTTTTATATACTCTTTTTAGAAATGAACATATAAAATGTTATTTCTCTTTAGTACAGAACAGTAAATTATCCTATAAATTTGAAAGCCATCTAACAAATCCTGATCCAAAATGTGGTGTACCACAAACTTTCAGGAAGTTTAAGAAAGGAAAATAATTACAACAGTTATAAAAAGGAAGAAAAGATGAGAAAACATATAGTCTAAATCTTTCTTAGTAAAAGGCGAAAGGTTTATTCAATTTGAAGAGAAGCCAGGCATGGTGGCGCAAACTAGTAATCCTAGCACTCAGGAGGCTGAGGCAGAAGGATTGTTGTAAGTTTGAGGCCAGCCTGGGCTACATAAGTGAGTTCAAGGCCAGCCTAAAATGTATAGAGACCCTGTCCCCAAAAGACAAACAACAACCCCCCCAAAAAAAACTGAAGAGAAACTAGAGTATTAAGTCTCTCTTAAAAAATAATTTGAGTGAAATGTAATTGTTCAAATAAATCCTAGTGATCACCAAGAATCATTACATGATACTTTAATAGCTACTATGAAAACAGGAAAGAGGTCTTTGAAGACAAAATTGTAATATTTTCATGCTGAAAGGTAGGTAAACAGTTTTAGAAATTCCCTGAATGGTTCACTTTAAAAAACTAATTTGGTGGTTCTGAATTACGTATATAATTACAGGTTGTGGTTTATCTGTGAAAACCAAGGATAACATTAAGTACTAGAATATATTACTTAACAATCACACAGAATACTACAGCAGCAGAAGCTGGCTTTCTTGATGCGGTGACTAGGAAAGGCACGCTGACATTATATAGAACTGAAAAAGAACCCACTCATTTTCCCTTTCATTTAAATCAACTGTCAAGAAGAAAAATGTTGGGAGTTGTATAATAAAATAAACAAGCCACCACGACAAAGATGACAGAAGGTCTTTTAAAACATAATACAAAACAAAAAAACTAGCTCCTCTTCAAAAGCTTAGATAGAACATTGTTAAAAGGCCAATATGCACAGGAAATAAAGGGCCAGTAAGCTCATCTGAAAGTAACCATCACTGTCAGGGACTTCACAACATGTCTGCAAATTCTCTGCTAGCCCTCCTTTTAAATGACAGGACAACTTAGTGTTTGCTCTGAATGAAAAGAATGGGTAGAAAGGAGACCGTACACCTGCCATAGAAATAACCCATCTTCTTAGAACGTGCACTCACCCTCAGTGCTTTCCTGTAGAACTCAGCCACCATGCTGCAATGAAGTCCAGACCAAATGGAGACCCCTGCGTTTTGTGATCATGTTTCACAGCAGTAGATAAACCAACAGTTACCTGGGTTGCACATGATATGGAAGAATTTTTTTCAAACCTAGAAAAATAAGCCTTCTACTAACCAGCTACAGAATATCCAAGTTTAAAAGGTTTTATTGAAGTAATGTAATAAAACACCTTGAATTTGAAATTTTTAAGTTTGAAAATGGAGATACTTTAAATTCTAAATTCTAGAGGGTTTTGGCTATTATCCTTAAGGTACTATAGCTCTGGAAAACAGTTTAAGTGATCTGTATAAGAAAACTACAGGCCCGAGTACAGCTCAGCGCTGCAGTGCCTGCCTGGCAAGTGCAAGGTCATAAGTTTGATTCCTAGTACCAAGACAAAACAAAACAAATTTTATAACGCTACAACTAAGAAAATGAATTGTGTTGAAGTACTCAAAAGCATGTAGCACTCTATATGGAAAGCATTTAATAATTATTAAGTAGTAAATGAACATAAGGCACCTCAAGTTCTTGTCACTTTTTACATACAGATTAGCTTAAATTCTTACTTGGCAAATTGGTCGACTTGGTTTAAGCGAATTATTTGTGCACACTGGTGTATATGTTACTGTTAGGGACTTCAAAACATGTCTGCAAATTCTCTGCTAGCCCTCCTTTCAAATAACAGGACAACTTAGTGTTTGCTCTGAATGAAAAGAATGGGTAGAAAGAAGACCGTACACCTTCCATAGAAATAACTCATCTTCTTGTCTTGTTTATCTCCGAGCCCCTTATGAGCATAACACAATGCTATATGTCAAGTATTACTTACATCTGACCAATAATTATACAAATGATTGGACTGCTGTAAAGTGCTTCAAGCTAACCCAAGTGTCTTACAGTTATTTTTTCCTAATTTGCTCCCCCTCGCAATTCACCCAGGCTAGCTGGTATGCTCCAAAGAGCACACTATATATTCCTTTTTTCTCTCACAAATGTATTTGTAACAAAGACAAAGACACAAACGCCTTCCATATGTAGCTGGTAATCTGTGATGCTGAGCCCACTCCCTCATTCTGGGACTCTGGCACACTGCGATGCAGGCTGCACGCATTGTTACCCCTGGGCTCTGTGACGCAGCAGCCAGCTCACACCCTTCTCTGGCTCAAGACACGGGGACCTGATTCGTAAGATTCTGTTCTATTGTAAGACAGCAATTTGTAAATCAACATTATTTGGAAAGATTACAAACAGAGACTATTTTGCTGAGAATAGAAAAAAAATCAAGATATCTAATTTTAGTTTATTCCTCTAGCTTGGTCAGAACAGACATCAGATTTCTTTATAATGCCTACGTTTGGTCTTACACTTCTCACTAAATCAAAAATTTGAGAAATATACTTATAAGCTTAATAACTGTCAGGCTGGGGATATAGCTCAGTGCCTGTCTGGCAAGTGCAAGGTTTGATTCCCGGTACTGCCCCCCAAAACAGTTAATAATTGTTTTTGAAAGCAGTAATATTTAATTAAGCAATTATTTTTCAATATGCATTTATATTTACTGCTATAAATTAAAATACTCATAATTTTTCTGGCTTCAGTCTAAAAAGAAAATTTATAGTAATAAGAAATAAGCATAGATTTTCTGGTTATATGGGCCCATGCAAGCCACTTTAGATCTCTGCCTTGTCTCATACCAAACAGGGGTAATATTACCTTTTTTAATCCACCTTCTAAATAGGCAGACATAAATTAAGTTGTAATATTTTTAGAATGCTGCTAAATACATGTAAGGTAAGATACATATGGATTTATTATCATATCCGCTACTTTTAATATCTGACATACATTTATATAATTTAACCAAAAGAAGATCACACAACATTCACACTACAAAATTCAGTTATACAAGGTGAATTAAAATAAGCTAGTCATAATAATAAATCCAGTCACCCATGTGCTCATTTAATAACATTAAAAAATACTTATAAAAATAGGTAAAATTTTGTGAAAGTATTTCCTTTTATTGTAACTTAGGAATTCTTGCCCACGTCAACCGACTGTCTGGCATCAGCCACTGCTTCAGGTACTCGGACAGTCATATTGTCCATCCACTTGGCCAGACAGACTTGGCAGCCCAGTCGGGACCTGCACAGGAAAGAGAAGAGATGGTTTAACACTAACTGTGCACCATCGAAGGCACTGCAGCTGTTTAGAATAGTTTTGCATTTTCTTACACAAAGAAGTTGGGAAATGGATTAATGTTTTAAACTTTCATCAGGTTAAAACAGATACAATTACCCCCAGCAATTAAAGGGTAACACAGGTAGACAGGGAAGTAACCCGGGGCACCAGCTTAGCCTCAATTTCTATCATCTACTTATTGATGCACCAGAGCCATAACTTTTTTGGTGCAAGAGCTGATAAGCAATAAGGAATCAGACAGCGCATGGTGGACAAGAGAACTGGCAGGGGCCAGAAAACGATCGATTCCGGGATAATTACAGTTATACAGACTATATAGGAAAGCTACACTTTTAAATGCCTTTCACATAAGAAACTTGGAATAAATACGTACCTATGGTATCAATTATACAAGTATATTTTCCTACATCTTTAACATCTCTAAGATCAAGATTATGTTAAAAATAATGGCAAGTTATAAACGCTGCTCATTGTGAAGTAGAGTCACGTCACAGCTGTGATTGTAGGCACAATATTTGTACCTTTGTCTCTGCAACTGAGTTATAGGAAGTATGTTAATACCATATGTACTGAATTTAAGCATCTTCCAAAATAAGCCCAAAAAGATTATAGACCAAAAATAATACAAAAACATAGTAGAGTGTAAATTTAGTATTTATACCCGGGAAGAATGACTATACTAACACTTCCCTTTTTGCTTTTTTCACAGAATTCTATTACAAATTTCTTCAATTTTTATTAGTACACGTTTGCAGTACCTAATGTTCACATTCCTTGTGGGGAACTGACATGCGTGCCTAACACTTCTTAATTCCTTTTTCACCCCTTTTCCCCTTCTCTTCCTCCATCTCTTGGGCCCCTTCCCTTTGAGGAAGAGGTTATTATTTCCTGTATTTTATTTTGCTCTTTACACTTCGGTTCCTCACATAAAAGAAACCATGCAATACAAAGCTTGTGTGTCTGATTTACTTCACCTAACGTTACAGTCTCACGGTGCACCCCTTTCCTTGCAAATGCCTCAAGTTTATCTTTCTTCATGGCAGAGCAGTCCTCTCCTCCTTTTTATATATCCAGTTCTCTGTTAATGGATACACAAGCTGCTCCCAAGACTTAGCAATTTATCATACACTGTGCTGCTATAAACGTGGGTATGCATGCACCGTTATAACACGGTGTCTTTAACCCTTTCAGGAAGATACCGAGAAGGGGCTTAGCTGAATCGAATGGAATTTCTACTTTCAGTTTTTTGACAAATCTCCATACTGATTTACATACACTGACTGTCCCAGTTTACATTCCCATCAATGAGGAAGGGTTCCTTTCTCCCAGCACCACTGTCCGCATTTGTCCTTCTTCAATTCTCTGATGATGGTGGCCATTGGGGGGGGTGATGGAACCTCAGTGTTGCTTTATTCTGCATTTCTCTAATGGCCAATGATGCTGAACATTTTTTCATGTCTTTCAGGCATTCGTAGTCTGAGAAGATGTGATATGCAGGTCATGGTTTCACTAGCACATTCAAGCATTTAATGAGGTGATGAGACAGAAGTAAATGTCAATGAGTATACAAAACGAGCAACTCAATTCAGTGTTACCCACTGAACAGCTGGTACGTGGGGCACAGGGGATGCCGTAAGCAGACAGTAAGGAGCCTACAGCCAAACGGGCCAGGGGTCCAGAAGCCACCACTTAATACAATGTGTTCACAGGCAATTTTCAGTTAGCTCTGTAAATAATCCTCAAGATAGGTACAACAGGCTTCCGCACAGGACTGCTGTAAGGATTAATGGCTACTGAGCCTTAGGACATAAGGAGTGAACTTTCAATCCAACAGAAGAGATGCAGAAAATTTGTATATAACTAACACGAGACTGTGATGAATGCCTGAGAAAGGAAACAAAAACTCTTGGGCAGTCTGAGGAGAAAACACTTTGGCTAAAGGAGACAGCATCTAAAATAGAGCTGAAAGACTGGGCACAATTTAAAATTCAGTAAACAGTAACAAAAGAGCATCTGAGGCAAAGGCAACAGAATGCAGGCAAGTTCAGGGCACACCCGGGGTACAGCAGGCGCTTCGCTTTGCTGCTGCACAGCACTGAGAAGGATGCGAGCGGCAGGCCGGACACGGCTGCGAACACCAAGGCGGCTTAGGTTGCATCTGGCAAGCAACAAGCACCACCGAGGAGTCTGACGGCAAGGAAGTGAGCTTATTCCTGGGAAACACTGACTCCTGCGAGGAAAGAAGTCTCCTGCTACCACAGATAGTCCTTACTGGTAGAGTAGAAAGAGCGTTGACAGTTCTCAGCTACACAACACAAGACTGGAAATGCGGCCGCTAACACTTGGACAAATTCATTAGGACTGTATGAGTCTTAGAAGGAATGTCATTCACTCCTGACGCCCATGTAAAGGTAAGGAACATAACGCTGCTCTCTGGAGAGCTGGTACTTGAGTAGGGGGAACGGTCACTGATGAAGCAAGGCAGCGTACAGTGCGCACAGTAAGCAGTAAGTGTAGAGATAAAGAAATACGCTGTGGGAGCCTAAGGAGAGAGCGCCGCTGGGTCTGAAGACGAGACAGTGGCGCTACGGCCATAGCCTCACTTTCCTGCACCCTCTCCCTCACTGCGGCCAATTCTCTCTCCTACGCCCCCTACCTCTTTTGAGGTCTCTGGCTCTCACATGCACCAGGACAGCGGCCCAAACCTCTACACGCAGCATGGCTTCCCGGAGTGCATAGTATTAGTCCCACAGAAGCCTCATATCTGCACAAACCTGGAGGTACTGCCCCATCACTCCTGCTGGAGTTCCCTGACTGAAAACACATAATGTTGTATTTACTTCTGAGGTTTGGTTTTCAACTCAGAAAAGCAGCTCAAAACAGTGAAGGTCCAGGGTCCCTGCCCAGTGTAACTGGATTCAAATCAGGGCCCTATCACTCACTACATGGGTGGCTTTGAGCAAATCTGGAATAGCTAAGCCTTGTTTTCCCACCTACAAAAACATCTACGCCTGAAGGCTAGAAACAATCTTCATTAAAAGTGCCTCAGCATTAGAGTAAATACTCCACAGGGAAGTTGATACCATTTTAGTTACAATGTTAACAAGCACCATTTAGTGAGTGCCATCCCCACCACTCTAAAGAGCTTCGCCTATTTGTCCACTAACTATACAGCAATCCTACCAGGTAGCCTCTGTCACTGTGCTCGGCTCACAGGTAACAAATCTGATGCCTCAGTGTAGATTATCCATGGAGATGGGGGTCAGGGAGCAGAGACAAGCAGCCAATGTAGATTCACAGATAATTCTCTGAACCTCCCTAGCCATCAACTATCAATTCTACAAATAACTGGTGGCCCCTACTGTGACTGGGGCACTGGAGATACACTGACAAGGGAAGGAAACAGGAAACCAGCATGAAAAGGCCTCACAGGGCCATGTTTTATCTTAAAAACTAATGATATTTACTTCATCAGCTGTAAGCATATAAACTAAAAAGCTGAAGTTCCCTATTTCTTTGTTTTGGAAATGTATGATACAGTACCATAAAAATAGGAGTTTATATGTACTAGCTGTGAACACAATTCTTTCCATTCCAAATATGTCAAAGTGATTTGTAAACGCTACATGAAATGCTGGTACTCTTCACAAAGTATCTCTGCTAAAAATGCCACGTCCTTAAAAATCCCAGCTTTGAAACACTATAAAAGCTGTTTCTTGCTTTCTACTATGGCACTCTAAAGTGAGGGAATCTGCTACCAATGCTCATGGCTAGTTTACATTTGCTACAGGCTTTTTATGTCTTTCAATATTCTGTCTTTTCTAAATGTAGTTCTTCCCTTTCCCCTTATTTGCTTGTCCTTTTCACTTTAGAATATTGTCACTATATATGCCTATAATTTTATCAGAAAGAAAAGGTAAGCCATTGGCTATGAATGAACCCTTTTATACAGAGATAAGATTCGGGGCTAAGCATATACGTTAGCGGTAAGTAGAGCGCTTTCCTAGCCCTAGGTCTCCAGCACTACAAACACAAAACAAAAATACAAGAGACACAGTTCTCAGGATCAAACTAACGCAGTCGCTGGACATACTCTGTGATATTCAGCAGGCGGAAAGAAGGGTTGGGAGACACTGCGGCACTGACCATGGGAGGGGGGACGGGAAGACGGCAGCCACAGCCTGCTCTGCTTTGCTGGCTAAAGAAGTTAAGTACTAGTTTGCCAGAATCACTTCTCAGAGTACTAGCTTCATCTCCACCAGGAGAACAGTGAGGGCGGGGACGCACCTCAAGGGTTACACTCCCAGCATCCTCCCCACAAAAGGAGGGGAGAAAACTGTGAAAAACCCAAAATAACTCTTCATCGCTAAATACAAATGATTGAAAATTTTTGTAAACATGACGTATGATAGTTTTTGTTAAGTGTCTAACAAAATTAGGGTTATATAATAACACCATTATTTGTAATTGTTCAGAAAAATTATTTTCCTTATAGTCCCAAATGACAGATAAACAAAGTGCACCTTAATTCAGCAAAAAAACCCCTCTTATCATAGCCCTTGAAATACTAAATGAGATACAGACTTTCCTAGACTCAACCAGACTGGATAACTTTTTTAAAAGTATCACTCAGTGTTACCTGCTACTACAAATCTTACCACATTTAAGAGAAACTCAAAAGCTCTCATTAATTTATTTCAATGTATACTCAGAAAAAGAACTACTCATCTTAACATAATTGTTATTATATTTAAGTCTCTTTAAAAACTCTTTTCTCTAAAAAAGGCAAAATTTTCCACTATAATTTTGTTAAATTATCAAATCTGTCCTTTAAGAATACCAAAGAAAAGCAATACATTTAAAAATCCAAAGCATTCCAATACACAAATAACAAATTCACTGAAACAGAAATTAAGGAAACCATGCCTTTCACAATAGCATCCCAAAAAAGGAAATACCTAGGAATCAATCTACAAAGGAAGTAAAAGAAGTCTACATTGAAAAGTACAGTAAAAGGAGATTGAAGAGTGTATCAGAAAATGGAGCGATACCCCGTTCTTGTGTAGGAAGAACCAAAATAGTGAAATGGCCATACTTTCAAAATTATTATACAAATTTAATGCAATCCCAAACAAAATACCGATAGCATACCTTACGGAATTAGAAAAAACAATCCTAAAATTCATTTGGAACCAGAAGAAAATCTGTAATAGCAAAAGCAATTCTGGGCAACAACGGCCGAGTGGGGCCGTCAGCAGCCCTGCCTTGAAACTGTAAGGCCACTGTGAGAAGACAGCATGGTACTGGCCAAAAGACCTGAGGACTGAGCAAACAGATTAGAAGATGTGGACACAACACTAAACACACTTAGCCACCTGACAAAGGGGCCAAACATCTTCACTGGAAGAAAGATGTGCTGAAAAAATGGCTTTCCACATGCCAAACATTAAAACTAGACCCACGTCTTTCACCATGCACTAAACTAAAATCAGAATGGATCAAAGATCTAAATACTAAAATATAAATAGGAAGATAGAATAGAAAGATAGAATAGGCAGAACTCTTGAAGACACTGGTGTAGGCAAAGACTTTATGAACAAAACCCTGATGACACAGGAACTATCACAAACAATCAACACCTGGAATCTCACCTTATGAAAAACCCTTTGGACGGCAAAAAAAAAACAGTAACACAGTAAAGAGACAACCTACATTATGAGTAAAACTTTTTGCTAGCTGTCCCTCCAACAAAGGGGTACTATTTAGAACATATAAAGAACTCAAAAAAATCAGAGCACTCCCCAATTTAAAGAACCAATCCGAAAATGGGGATGTGAAATGAATACATAGTTCTCAGATGAAAAAGTAGAAATGGCAAATACATGAAAAAAATGTTCAACATCACTGGTTTTTCAAGAGGTAAGAATTAAAACACCACTGAGATCCCACAAATTAAAACAATACTGAGGTTCTACCTCACTCCACACAGAATAGTTATCATCAAGAAATCAACCAATAACAAACGTTAACAGGGCTGTGGCAAAAAGGAACCCTTCTCCACTGCAGGTGAGAACACAGACTGGTGTGCCCACTGTGGAAATTAGTGCGGCGATGCCTCAAAAACTAAACTACAGGCTCCTTTCGACTCAGCTAGCCTGCTTCTTACTATCATCCTGAAAGAATTAAAAGCATCACCCAGCAGCGGTATGTGCACACTGTGGAGGCCCACTGGGGCGACTCTCCTTGAAAGAGGAGCGATTGTCTCCATGCCAGCTGAGCCCGACCCTGTTTCCATGTATTGACATGTTCGGAGCTGGCTGGGACTTTTCCTTATCCCTTCAGTCAGCTTTAAGCAATGCAAATTGGTCCAGCTGAGGTGCTGACAGTACTCTTTGAAGATGGCAGGCGTGTTTCCCCGGACCCCTTGTTGTCCTGTGTGTGATCGGGCCCAGGTGGAATGTAGAGCCAGTGCTCCATACTGTTGGCGGGGATCCAGCCTCAAGATAAAGACTATGACTTCCTGGGGCCTGAAAAATTACACATCACAGCTGAAGCATCCCAAAACTTTAGATACTATCTCAGCTGTGTTATGCAGATTACTCTTTCTGCACATCCTTCTCTCTGCATTGCAGAGGTGATTTCGCGCCTCCTCCGGAGCCCAGCGCACAGCACTCACCTACTTTCCGCCATTCTCAGTCACTCATCCTCAAGCCACTCTTTCTTCCTGAATGAATGAAACCTGGGTTCAGCCTTAGACTGAGGCCTTTGTTCTGGATAGCTATCCTCCTGGCTGACTTAGGACCTCCTGGCTCCCCATAACTACAAATATGCCTTAGTGTCTCTATTTTCTGCACAGATTGCACTGAAAGTGATAGACTGGAATTAATTCACTAGAATTCCAAAACATTTTCATGGGATTTTAAATATAAATATCCTGGGCTGAGACAAGCACTGGGAAGGACTCTCTATAACCCATGTTTATAGAAACACAGTTTATAATAGCTAAATCTTGGAATGCCCATCAACCAATAAATGGATAAAGAAGGTGTGGTTCTCCTATACAATGGAGCACTACTCTGCCTTAAAGAAGGATAAACTTTTTAGGTAAATGGATGCACCTTGAGACCATACTCAAGTGAAATAAATCAGACATGCATGTTCAAATATCGCATGGTTTCTCTGATGTGAGAAACCAGAAGTACAGATAAGGACCCAGATGTATGAAAGACATTAGAAAATGGGAATAAAATGTTCAAATGAGAAGGGGAACAAAGGAGGTAGGAGGGGGAAAGGAAAGAAGAGATAAGAAAAAAGAAGAGAATAGAAGAAAAAAGTGGAAACAAAGCTTTTGTAAATGAGAGGAAGACAGAGTGAAGGGAGGAAGGCGGTCTAGAAGGAAGAAGCAGGCTGTATCCTGCACAGGTACCAATTCCCTGTGATGAGTGCTATCTCCACGCAGATCTAAAATGTACTGATAAAAAAACACAGAAAAACACCGTTTTGTTCAACTATGTTATACATTACTTTCCGAAGTAAAACACCGTAAAGAAATTAGGATCTAGTGGCCTTTCCTGCCCGCGCCCTGCCTGTGCGACTGGGACTTTTATCCAGAGACAAAGGCGAACTCACGCGGACACCTGACCCGCGCGGCATTTCCTGCCCACACCCCGACTGTGTGAGTGGGACCTGCATCCAGAGACAAAGGAGGACTTGCGCAGACACCTGAGCCACGCGGCGTTTCCTGCCTGCGCCCCAACTGTGCAACTGGGACCTTTATCCAGACACAACCCGCCTCCCAGCTCTGCGACTGGGACCTTTCTCCAGCCACCTGCGGCACCACAACGCTTCTCCTCTGGTAAGCTCCACACCTTCGAGTTAGGAAGGAAAGCCAACTGGGAGGGCCCATCCCTGCTGGTGATTGAGACCTGCAGAGTGGAATCAGCCTCAGGCTCTGGGGTCCTCAGGGTCAGGAGAGACCTGCTACCCCCTGACCAGCTACCTGAGGAACCCGAAACAGAAGCCGCTGCCTAACCACCATAGGCTTCAAGGCTGAGACCCACACTCTTACCGTCCAAACACTGGACACTCTGGTACCGAAGCCCAGCACTCTCCCACTACAGCAGCTGTGGTCTGAGCCAAGCACCCCAGCAATTGCCTGGGGTCCCTGGGCCCAGTGGTCCACAGTCTGCTACCTCCCTGGGTTTAGTTTGACATCCAGGTAAACTAGGGTCCCTAGAGTCCTTAGTGAGCTGCCTAGGTACTCAGTAGCTCAGCACCAGTCATCTGACATTCAAAATGACAAAACAAAGGGGCAAAATGCAGTCTCAGAACACAACTCCACCCAGAACAAGTACAGGACACAATGACATAGGAGAACTAGGAAACCACATACCTAAAATTTCTGAAATGATCACATGTGTAGTAAAGAAACAACTCCATCAAGCCATAGAAGAGATTAAACCTGAAATAATCTCTCAGGCAAAAAATGAAATGAAAATAACAATGGAAGAAATGCTTCGCACATACAGAGAAGAAATGGATAAGAGACTAGAAGATCAAAGGCAACAAATGGAAATGTTAAATGAACAATTCAGGAGTGAATTAGAACACAAGAAACAGTCTCAAAGAGGTTTCCAGGAAATGAAAACTGCCACTGAAAGCTTGCAAAACCGCTTGAATGAATCCGAAGATAGAATTTCAGCTCTTGAAGATAGCCTGACAGCTAATGATCGTGAAAGGAAGGATCTCTTAAAGTCAACAAGGAACCAGGAGAAATCAATCCAACAGCTGCAAGATGAAGCAAAGAGAAACAATGTGCAAGTAACAGGAATCAGTGAAACAGCAGGAGGCAACACAAATGACATAAAAAGAATATTTGGAGAAATAATAGCAGAAAATTTCCCAAGAATGGTAAAAGAAACTGATGTGCAGGTAAATGAAGCATATAGAACTCCAAAGAGCCACAACTCAAATAAAACCACCCCCAGGCATATAATAGTCAAGATCCTGGATATGCAGCAAAAGAACACAATATTAAAAGCTGCTAGAGAAAAGAAACAGATCACTTATAAAGGAAAGCCCATCAGAATCACAGCAGATTTCTCAACAGAAACCATGAAATCAAGAAGAGCTTGGAGTGAGATATTACAGATTCTCAGACAAAACAGCTTCCAACCCAGACTGATGTATCCTGCAAAACTATCCTTCAAATTCAATGGAGAAATAAAATATTTCCATGACAAAGACCAACTGAAGAACTTCATGAGTGCCAAACCAACATTACAAAAAGTAATGAAAGATATTCTACACAGAGAAAAAAGTGACCACAATCCCAAGAACAACAATAGAAAAGAACCCTTAAGCAGAACAAGAAATTAAACAGCAAAAGTAGGAAAGCAACATCAAGTAAACAGCATGACAAGAATAAGCCAACATATAACAGTTATAACCATCAAGGTAAATGGCCTCAAATCACCAGTCAAAAGAAACAGACTGGCAGAGTGGATTAAGAGATAGAATCCCACAATATGCTGTATACAGGAAACACACTTTACTCAAAAGGAAATCCATAGACTCAAAGTCAAAGGCTGGAAAACAATCCTCCATGCAACAGGTTCCCAGAAAAAAGCAGGGGTAGCTGTTATGTTTGCAGACAATGCAAACTTCAAACTGATAACAATCAAAAGAGACAAAGAAAGCCACTATATACTAGCTAGGGAAAACTGCAAGAGGAAGAGATAACAATCCTAAACATGTATGCACCAAATACTGGAGCACCAAACTATGTAAGGCAAATCTTAACGGACATAAAAAACCAAATAAACACTATTGTAATAGGGGACCTAAATACCCCTTTGATGCAAAGAGACAGGTCAACTGGACTAAAACTCAGCAAAGATGTAACAGACCTGAACCAAATATGTGAACAAATGGACTTAATAGATGTTTACAGAATGTTCCACCCCACAACACCAGAATACACATTTTTCTCAGCTGCACATGAGACTTTCTCTAAAATAGACCACATTCTAGCCCATAGAGCATACCTACTTAAATGCAAAAGAACTGAAATTATCCCATGCATATTATCTGACCACAGTGCAATGAAATTGGAAATTAATGACAAAGGGAATTCCCAAAACTCTATAAACACTTGGAAATTAGACAACAACCTCCTGAATGGAAATTAGAATAGAAACTGGAAAATACCTACAAACAAATGAAAATACAAGTACAACTTATAGGAATCTGTGGGATGCAATGAAAGCAGTCCTCAGAGGGAAATTTATAGCAATGAACTCACACATAAAGAAAACAGAAAGAGAACAAATAAATAGCCTAATGTTGCACCTCAAAACTTTTAGAAAAAGAAGAACAATTCAAGCCCAAAGCCCAAAGAAGGGAGGAGATTATAAAGCTTAGGGCAGAAATTAATGCAATTGAGACGGAGAAAACTCTACAAAAAATAAGTGAATCAAAGAGTTGGTTTTAGGAAAGAGTAAATAAAAATGATAAACCTCTAGCCAATCTTATCAAAAAAAGAAAGTTAAGAACTCAAATTCATGCAATAAGGAATGAAAAGGATGAAATCACTACAGATCCTACAGAAATTCAAAAGATCATTAATACCTACTTTGAGAATCTTTCCTCCAGTAGGATAGAAAACCCAGAAGAAATCGACACATTCCTGGAAATGTACGAATTACCAAAGTTGAACCACGAAGATATAAAAACCCTGAACAACCCAATATCAATTAATGAGACTCAAATTGTCATTAAAAACTTACCGACAAAGAAAAGCCCAGGTCCTGATGGATTCACAGCAGAATTTTATAAAACATTCAGTGAAGATTTAACACCAACACTCCTCAAACTCTTCAATGAAATTGAAAATGAAGCAATTCTCCCTAACTCATTTCTGAAGGCAAGTATCGTTCTAATACCAAAACCAGAGAAGGACACAACCAAGAAAGAGAACTATAGGCCAGTCTCCCTAATGAACATAGATGCAAAGATACACAATAAAATACTAGCAAATAGAATGCAGCAAATCATAAGGCAAATTATACACCATGACCAGGTTGGATTTATTCCAGAAATGCAGGGATGGTTCAATATTTGCAAATCAATTAATGTAATACACCATATCAATAGAGCCAAAGACAAAAACCACATGATCATCTCAATAGATGCAGAAAAGGCTTTTGATAAAGTCCAACATACATTCATGTTAAAAACCCTAGAAAAAATAGGAATAGATGGCCCTTACCTCAATTTAATCAAAGCCATCTATGACAAACCAACAGCTAACATCATACTAAATGGACAACAACTGAAAGCTCTCGCTTTAAAGACAGGAACAAGACAAGGATGTCCACTGTCACCACTACTATTCAACATAGTTCTACAAGCATTAGCCAGAGCAATTAGACAAGAGAAAGAAATAAAAGGAATACGGATAGGAAAGGAAGAAGTAAAACTATTGCTATTTGTAGATGACATGATACTTTACATGGAAGACCCCAAAAACTCCACAAGAAGACTCCTTCAATTAATTGACAAACTCAGCAGAGTAGCTGGATACAAAGTCAATACCCAAAACTCAATAGCATTCCTACACACAAATAACAAACAGACTGAGAGAAAAATTAAGGAAACCATACCTTTTACAATAGCATCCAAGAAAATGAAATATTTAGGAATCAATCTAACAAAAGAGGTAAAAGATCTATTTAATGAAAACTACAGTACTCTGAAAAAAGAGATCAAAGAGGATTTCAATAAATGGAAAAACATTCCCTGCTCATGGTTAGGAAGAACCAACATTGTGAAAATGGCCATACTACCAAAATTGTTATATAGATTCAATGCAATTCCCATTAAACTACCATCAACATACCTCACAGAGCTAGAGAAAATATACCTTAAGTTCATCTGGAACCAGAAGAGACCCAGAATAGCAAGAGCAATTCTGGGCCACAAGGTCAAGTCAGGTGGAATCACAATCCCTGACCTGAAATTATACTACAAAGCTACTGTAATAAAATCAACCTGGTACTGGCTCAAAAACAGACTGAGATCAATGGAACAGACTGAAAGATACAGCCACAACCACAAACACTCAGCCACCTAATATTTGACAAAGGGGCCAAACAAGCTCACTGGAAGAAAGATAGCCTCTTCAATAAATGGTGCTGGAAAAATCGGCTTGCCACTTGCCAAAGACTGAAAATAGACCCAAGTCTATCACCATGCACCAAACTCAACTCAAAGTGGATCACAGATCTCAATACTAAAACAGAAATACTAAACCTATTGGAAGAGAAAGTAGGAAAAAACATTAAAGACATAGGAGTAGGCAAAGAGTTCATGAACAAAAATAAAACTGCAAGGGAAACACTTTAAAGAATCAATAACTGGGACCTCATCTTACTGAAGTTTTTGCACATCTAAAGAAATCACCAGCAGAGTAAAAAGAAAACCCACAGGTAGGGAAAAAATCTTAACTGGCTGTCCCTTGGACAAAGGCCTTCTATCTAGAACAAAGAATTAAAAAACATGAACCTGTCCAAATTCAAAGACCCAATCCAGAAATGGGCATCTGAGATGAATACACACTTCTCAGATAAAGAAATACAAATGGCAAATAAATATATGAGAAAATGTTCTACATCTTTATAGTCATTCGAGAAATCCAAATAAAAACAACATTGAGATTTCATCTCACCCCAGTAAAACTGGCCAGCATCAAGAAATCATCCAATAACAAATGCTGGGGAGGCTGTGGAGAAATAGGAACTCTGCTGTACTGCTGGTGGGAATGCAGACTGGTGAAACCACTGTGGAGATGGGTTTGGAGAATCCTCAGCAAACTAGGTCTGGAGGTCCCACTCAACCCAGCTATCCCCCTTCTGGGTATTTTCCCAGAAGATCTGAAAACAGCATATCACCGTGATATATGTGCACCCATGTTTATAGCAGCACAATTTGTAATAGCTCAATCGTGGAAACAACCCAAATGTCCATCCACAGAGGACTGTATTAAAAAACTGTGGCATTTTTACACAATGGAATATTATTCAGCTGTAAAGAAAGACAATCTAGGGGCTTTTATAGGCAAATGGTCACAATTAGAGACCATAGTCGTGAGGCAAACCAGATGTGCATGTGCAAACAGCATATAGTATCATTAGTGTAGGAACCTGAAGCTGAGAATATAGATTAGGAGACATGAAGGGAGACTGCTCAAGGGTAGACAGCAATTGGGATGAAGGGAAGGAGAGGAGGAAGAGGAGGATAGCTGAGTAGGTATGTATATATGTGCGGGATGGCTGACAATGCTGCACTATTGTCTCATGTCATTTTGATGTGGGAAACAATCGATGATTAGTTGTTTGATCAATCTTGTATGTCTATTTGTATTGTCCTGAGTATACACTTTGAAACTAGCAACGTGTAATGCAACAACCATTGTTGATCCCCTGCCACCTTATCTGTAGTTTAGTTTTTGTACTGTTCTTGTGCTACTGTGTGTATGTCTGCTAGTGTTTTTGTTCTTTAACTTTTAAAATAAAAAAAAAAGAAATTAGGACCTAAAACTTTCAGTTAATTTTTTCACTTTTGTAAGTAGATACAAAGCAATAAATAGTGCACATTCTCACGGGATTAATGCAACTGAAGCTGGATTAAAATCTCACCTGTCTGTTAGCCCAAAAGCCAGATCAAGCATATCATTCTCCTCATCGGTGACTGCGTCCAACTTCTCATATATGTGATCTTCAAAGATGAGATGGCAGGTAGAGCAAGCCAAGGTTCCCTCACAGGCACCTGCGAAAGCAGCCAACACTGATCATAACGTCCACATTTACCCAGCAAAGACCTTAAGTTAAAACACTGAGAAAATTTAGAATCAGCATTACCATAATAAATGAAACAACCAATCATGTATGTATGTATATACAGGTTAGCTAACAGTTGTACTGCTGTCTTCTCTTGCTTTACTCAAAGGAACAGTTAATGATTACTTGTTTGATCAATCTTGCATGTCTCTATTTGTTTTCCTGAGAAACCACTTTCAAGATATCAACAGTAAAACAACAACCATTGTTAATTTCCTACCACTTTGTCTGTAACTCTATATTGTTTGTATTGTTCTTATGCTATTTTGTGAATGGAAGTCTGTTTGCTAATGTTTTCCTTCTTTTATTTTTAAAATAAATAAAAAATAAATAAATAAAAGTAAATAAAACAACCTTAATAATGAATCAGATATAGCTCTCCCACTACACACACAGTGCTTAAAAGCACTAGTATTTCTCAAAGGTTCTAGATTAGGTGCTGTGAAAAGAAACACAAAAACACAGTCCTGATATCAATGAGCTTACAATTTTATTAGCTGATACATGATACATAAAAAATATACACCTTCAAATATACATAAAAATAATACATATAACAGCTATGCAAGTTATTTACCTTTCCTGGAGAGCTTGACATACTTTATGAAGACGTGTTACATGAGGAACTAAAAAGCAACCAAATCTAAACCAAATAACGTTCTTTCCTCTCAATCTCCATAGTAATCAGGGCAGAGAATAAAGAACTCATTTTAGTAGTCACCTTGATTTTAAATAGTGAGATAAGAACATTTTCTCCAGTTCCATTTTTAAATCATTAACGTTATTTACTGAGTACCTCTTATGTGCTAGCAAAAATCATCTCGTCCAACCAGACATGTTGGAATATACCTCTGTAATATCTCTTTCCCAAGTCACCCAGCCTTTGCTTGGGAATCTCCTGACAAAGAAACCTATACCATATAAGCTACCAACTTCACATTCACCTGGCTGCCACTATAACCTTCGCATACTGTTCAACTCTGTGTTTTGTGGAATCCAACCTAAGCAGTAACTTTTTGTCATATCTGAGGCGATACATCTTACCCAGCTCCTTCAAGTTGTTTTTACACAACTCAAATTCCTTCCCTCAGGCCAGCTGGGCTTTTCTTCGGATAGGGCATCATATGAGATACGGGGTACACATTAGTACTTGATGGAAAAAGTCATGCTGAATCATGTTCTGACTAAATTCAACTTTAAAAAGTTTTTTAGTTTTTTTAAGAACTTTTAAAAGCTGCCACACAACTCAAGACTGCAGAGTCTTGAGTAACTTCAGTTTCAGGTGGATTTCCTTTTAGTGCACAATACAAATATATATAGAATATGTAATGGAACTGCTATTAATACCTGGTTACCTTGATTTGCTTCTACAAAAATCTTTGAAAAAGAGTTGTTGTTTTGAAAACTTCAAAATACACATATATGTATATCCTAATACCTGGGTACCTTGATTTGCTTCTAAAAAATCATTGAAAAAGAGTTGTTGGGCTGAGGACATAGCTCAGTGGCACAGCACCTGCCTGGCAAGTGTAAGGTCCTGAGTTTGATCCCCAGAACCAAAAAAAACCAGTTGTCTTCTCATAATTTCAACACTTGTTATTCATATTATCTTTAAAAAGTAAAGAAAGAGAGGATTCCCTAAATCTTCCTCATTAAATTCAATTCAAAGCAGTAACAGGGTCACAAGACAAAGAGACCATCTAACCAAGCACAGGGATTAGGAGCATCTCTGGGACTAGACTCCCGGGCTTCAACCACAGCTCCTTTGTTTAGTAACTGTGTCACGCTGGACCACTATACCCTTCCTGCCCCAGTTTCCTCAACAGTAACTATATCTAGCTTGCATGGTAGTTGCGAGAATTATCTCTGAGTATGCACTTACACACATTCATTTAGGTACTGGCTACCATGACTAGTAGATAGTAAATACTATGTAAGTGTTGGTAATTATCCGTATTTGGAAACTATAAGAAATCTTATAGCAACTCAACTTTCTTTTTACATATAAAAAAATTTAACCCAAAACATTAAAGAAATGGATTAAGATCATACTACTAGTTAATGAGTTATGATTTTAGCTGTTTCCAAATGAAGACTACTTCCTGTCATACAATAGTGAGTCACCTTAATTATTAAATATATATACACACATCTGTGTTCACATATATATGTATATCCTAATTGATTATAGCAATTTGCTTACTTTCGTATTTTTGTGTAAACATAAAATACTTTACATAGAAAATGTAAATGGACATTTCCTCTTCAAAGAGAGAAAAGAAGCGGTCTTCTTTATTGCAATAAAAAGAGAACTGATGCAGTGGGACTTAGAGGTCAAGGTCTAAGCTCTCGTGGAAACAACCCACCACTATTAGCTGTGTCCTGGGTGAGTCACTCAAGGGTCCGTCTTCTCATCTTCACAATGAAACAGTGAGGCAGGTGATCCCGAAGGTCCTAATGGTACTGGTATCTCATGATAGCACAAAAAGGGAGTCATAGTCTTTAGTGGATTTTCCTACTAGTATCTGATAAGTATCTACTTGTTTTGACTTCTATTTTTATCTCATCAATACTCAATCCAGACAAACTCCAGACTAAAATAGTAAAGCTCTCGGGAAGTAATGCAGAAAAGAAACTCAAAAAGCCCAATGTCTTTTTTTCCTAAAAATGTTAAGTTTAAGAAGGCTTACAAAATATTCCCAGGTAAACAAGTCTTGAGAATCACATGCCACCTGGTTTCCCAACGCAGTGGGAAGTCACTCAGGGAAGACTTCCAAACTGCGGTGCCACAGAAGTGATGCTGGCAGGGGGTGAGAACACCTGTCCCTCCTCCCCCTTCTTCTGGATCCAGCCGTAGGGACATGGTGGCTGTGAACATGTAATATAAGTTTTGGAAAATGAGTAAAGCGTTAAGCAAGAAAGCAGCACGACATACTTTAGTTTGGGTAGATTCAAGAGCAAAGACTAAAGAGCCATGGATTTCACCGAAGGGGAATGGAAGCAAGTGACAAGGAAAGGAGGAGGGAAGGAGACAGCCGAGGGGCCTCCTAGGGAGGGCGGCAAGGCGAGCACAGTGGCTGAGGTAGACAACCTAGAATGCTGCATGTCAGAAAAGCTCAAGGAAGAAAAATGTACCCACAGTGTCGGTCTCAATCACCTCAGAATGGAGGAAAAAGGTTCTTATGCCAGTAATTCCTTCCTGAAAAATTCAGGATATTCACTTCCATACCCCGTGGATGGATGAAGGGAAGAATTACTATTCCTTTTGTAGGTCTTCATGGATTTTAAATTTCCCTCCACTCTCTTCCCCATAAAATTTCACTTTAAGCTTTTCTTATAGGTCTTTCATTTTCCAATAATTTTGAGCACCATTCTCAGGAAACCTGCCACTAGTTTCACATCTTGCTTAAGTTGTCAAGCTCAAAGTTGAAGAAAATATTCTAGTGAAAATTTGACAAAAGCTAAATATATAGAGCAGATTAGCTTTTAATTCGCACATACTAGTTCCTCTTAACATTCTGGTCCTGCATTTATTCCTTAAACAAATGCACTGTAGTAGAGTTCCCATCCTAGGACAAAACACCCGACACACCCAACTTCAGGAGGAGAGGTGTATTCTGGCTCGTTTCGGAGGGTCAGTCCACGGTAAGGAGCTCCAGGGCAGAAACAGCTCGGTGGAAGGGCTAACAGAGGAAAGCTGCTCAGCTTAGGGCAGTCAGGAATGAGGGGCACCGGGAGAACCTGAGAGACACACCCTCTTAGGGCATGCCCCCAGCCCTGCCTCCTCCAGCTGGGCCCCACTTCCTAACCACACACTCAGTGATGACCTCCTTACTGGGTTACTCCACCGACAAACTTACCACGCCCAGATCCCATCACCTTCTGACCTCCCTCTGAATGCATGAGCCTTCCGTAGAGTATTTTAGATCTAAACCTCCTTACTTCATGGTTCCTTTCCAATTTTTTCTAACACAAAAGTTGTCAACAAATTATATTTTTCTTATTCCATATACTAGGTAGAAATAGTCACAAAACAAAACTGTAAGCCTCAAAATAAAATCAGCTCAACCTTGTGATAGCCCAAACCCTAAACCAGAGAAACAAGATGGTCAGGTTGTGTTACAAATATCACTGAAGAATCAAATCTACAGCAAAGTTTGGCAAGACCCCATGGGTAGCACTTAATGGAAGAAATACTCAGTCCTCCAAAACTCCATAATAAAACAATCTGAATAGTTTTTGGAGTTTTGAGATTTGACTTACATATTTTATTTTTTAAATGGAAACATTTTAGATGTTAGTAGAGACGTGTACTATATCTAAAAAAAGTATTTAAGAGGAAAACAACTTTTTAAATAAGGTAAAGATTTGAGTATAAAAAATAACCTACAACTGTTAGAACAAGAAGCGATGTACAGGGGAAAAGTTATGCCCTTTCTGTTCTTTTTACCATTTCCTTGTCTGCGTGACTCTTCCTTCTTTGGCCCCAGTGTACTGGCCAAGACTTTCACCATGATGTTAGAAAGGAACGGTGAGAGTATTTAGTCCCCTTTGCCACATACACATACAGATGTGTGGGCACGAAGGAAGCTGAAATAACCACATTCGGTGAGGTATGCATTCTCAAGAGACTTTGTAAACTGTGTACAATCATATGGCAAAAATGTTACTTTCTCAGCTGGATGCACTGGCCCACACATACAATCCCAGCTACTTAAGTGGCTGAGGCAGGAAAACCACAAATTCAAGGTTAGTCTTGGCAACATACCAAGAACCCACCTCACAACAAAACAAAGTTACTTTGTCAAAGAAACAAAATATAAAATAAGAAGCTTACAGTTCATAAATCTACAATTTTCATTTATTTTGATTTAAAATACCTGAACAAACATGAAATAAAACTATTTTTTTTCACTGCAATGTCTGCCTTTCAAATAACCAAAAATGCTCACCCCTTGAAGAACAGAGAGGTAGTTACTAAAGGACAGAGGATAGGGAGAGGCAATGAGATGTGTTCAAAAGCTGTTCATTTAGATAGGAGGGGCAAGGTTTGAGATCTACCACATAGTACAGCGATCTGAGCTAATACTGTGCTGTACATTTCAAAATTGCTGAAAGTAAGTTTCAGACGTCTCACTATAAAAACAGTAAGCGAGGTGAAGGGCTGATTGCCCTGAATTAGTCGTTCCACATTGTATACACATATCGAGCATCACACTGTACCCCACAAATACATATAACTATGACTTTTCAACTAAAAATAATTCTAAAAATACTTCTGCCTTAGCATAGATGATGATCTGATTTAGAAACAATATAGCTACAAATCCCTGATGTCTTCATTTCATCCACCACCTCTGCTTGGTTATACAATTTTCATGAACTTAAAAGCACATACACATTAGCACTGCTTTCATTTTACTGGCGTTCTGGCTAACAATGTGGAGCTCTCTTTTCTAAATTAACAACGATAACTATCATCAGAACACATTTTTTGCTTTCTTAATAGTATTTTATGTCTAATTTTTATCCCAAAAACCTTTCAGATGCATTTTTCAACATTAACACTTAATGCTTGGATGAAATTAATACAGGCTTTAAAAATTATTTTAAATTATAATTGCAGTTTAAGAGATCAGCAACCTAGCTAACTAAATCACAGCAGACATTCAGACATGAGTGAACTGCATGCTTCCCAGTATGCGAAATAAAAATGGCAGGTACTTGTTACTAGCTAATGAAACACCACTTTAGCTGCAGTAACCTAAATGCAAAATTTATAATGAACAGAGCTTGCCAGCTTGAATTAGAGGCCTCTTGACAATAGTTTTGGTTTTTACCATACTTGTGATTTTGCTAAAGAAAGAATCTTTTTTTTATTTTTTTGGTACTAGGAATCAAACTCAGGATCTTGTGCTTGCCAGGCAGGCGCTGTACCACTGAGCTATATTCCCAGCCCCTTAGAGTAAGAATCTTAATACTACTGATCTGTAGGAGTCTCAATCACTTGATCCCACCACAGCCTTATAGAAGGAAATCGCAAACAAATAACCCAAGCACTCATTATCACCATCATCCTAGGTATTTACTTCACCGCACTCCAAGTATCAGAATACTTTGAATCCCCATTCTCCATCTCCGATGGAGTGTACGGCTCTACCTTTTTCGTCGCCACAGGATTTCACGGTCTCCACGTAATTATTGGAACCACATTTCTCACGGTATGTCTTCTACAACAACTTAATTACCACTTCACATCAAAACATCATTTCGGATTTGAAGCTGCGGCTTGGTACTGACACTTCGTTGACGTGGTGTGACTATTTCTATATATCTCTATTTACTGATGAGGCTCATACTTTCTTAGTATAATCAATACAACTGACTTCCAATCAGTAAATTCTGGGCCCACCAGAAGAAAGTAATTAATATCTTCATTTCACTATCAATTAACTACCTATCGACCATAACACTGATCACCATTGCATTTTGACTACCACAAATTAACTCTTACACAGAAAAAACTAGTCCATACGAATGTGGATTCGACCCTACAGAATCTGCACGACTACCTTTCTCCATAAAATTCTTCTTAATTGCCATCACATTTCTCCTATTTGACCTAGAAATCGCACTCCTTCTTCCACTCCCATGGGCCTCCCAAGTGACAAATACAAAATCTATGGCCCTAATCTCACTAATACTAATCCTCGTGCTAGCATTAGGTCTAGCCTACGAATGATTACAAAAAGGCTTAGAATGAAATGACTATGGTAATTAGTTTAAATAAAAACAAATGATTTCAACTCATTAAATTATGCTTAACCATAACTACCAAAATGTCCCTAATCTCTATAACCCTGGTCACTGCCTTCATAATCTCCTTTTTAGGCGCAACTATCTACCGATCCCATATTGTATCAGCCCTCTTGTGTTTAATGACATTTTCAATCTCATTAATTGATACTGGGTTATTCAGGGTTTTTATGTCTTCCTGATTCAATTTTGGCAATTTGTACCTTTCTAGGAATGTGTCCATTTCTTCTGTATTTTCTATCCTATGGGAATACAGATTTTCAAAGTAGGTATTAATGATCTTTTGTATTTCTTTTGGATCTGTAGTGACTTCCTCT
>PVLD010017999.1:0-40169 GCA_004027595.1 Dinomys branickii | reverse complement strand
ATTTGCATGTCTGTATATGGGTCCATACATCTACAATTCGAAGATATCAATGGATAAAGCAACAACAACTGTTGAGACCATATCACCTTGTCTATAGATTAGTTGTGATTGTACTATTTTCTATGATAATGGGTGTCTGTTTGTCAATAGGTTTTTGTACTTTTATGTTTCTAAAATAAAAAATAAATAAATAAATAAAAAATAAATTTAGGGCCTGAAAATATTTACTTTTGAACTAGGAAGAACTGCAGCTAGACTTAGTAAAGAGACCATGCCACAAACAATGATGTAATCCTAGACTTTTTACTGTGACTGCATGGAACTTGGGTCATTTTCCTTGGTAAATGGATGAGCTTAGGCTGCAGAAGAGAAGACTGACCTGCTTAAAGAATACAACACCAAGCGCTCATAAAAATTAAGAAAATATATTTCAACATATTCTCTGATCACCTGCAACAAAACTAGAAATGCATAACGTTTTAAAAGCTCTTTGTTCAATCAGGAAATACGTAAACACTATCAAATAGTTCAAGTCAGATCAATGCCAAGTTAAATTGCTGACTCAAAAATACAAAAGAATTCCTAGGTATAAGAATCCACAGGATACAGCTAGTATACAGAAAAACTTTAAAAACTGCAAGTAATACTTATATCACTAAAAATAAGTCAAGGATAATAAATAAATGAAATATTGAATTCAAATACATAAAGAAAGGACATGCAAGCCAAAAGATCTCAGAGTGCTAAAACAAATTGAATGAGTTATAAGCAGTAGAAGATAAAGAAAAAGTGTGTAACTAAACAAAACAAATAAATTACTATCTAGTAAATCAAGAAAAACAGCAAGGAGAGACTAACAAAATGAATATAATATCCATATAATAGAATACTATTAAGCAATAAATAGAAACTAAATACTGAGAAATGATACAACATGCATGAACTTTAAAAACATGCTAAGTCACAAAACTTTACATTGTATAATTCCACTTATATGAATATCCACAATAGGCAAATCCACAGAGACAGAAAATAGTTAGTTGTCTATGGTTTAAGAGTTAAAGATTTGAAGGCAGATACTGTGGCACATGCCTGTAATCTCAGCACTCAGGAAGCTGAGGCAGGAGGATTACTGCAAGTTTGAAGCCAGCCTGGGCTACAAAGTGATTTCAAGGTCAATCTGAACTGCATAGTGAAACTCAGTCTCAAAAGACCAAAAAAAAAAAAAAAAAACAGTTAAAGATTTGAAGAGTTTCAGGGGCAAAAGCTAAAAGGAACAGGCTTTATACAGGAGGATAATGAAAATGTTAAAAAACTGATGGTGATGATGAACGCACAATTCCGTGACTACTAAAAACTGTTGACTTTTATACTTTAAAGGGGTGATTTGTAGGACACATGAGTTATAGTTTAAAAAGTATTATAAAAAACAGAAGGCTGTAACTACTAAAAGAGAAGAAAACAGTAAAAACATTAAGGACTTCTTCACATAGCTCCATGTAAGCATGTTTGTAAAGTTAGAGGACATAAATAACTTTCTGAGAAAAAAATTATCAAAATTTCCCCAGTAGAAACCAAAAGTCTAAATATACTGTTCCTAAGGAAGAAATAGAGAAAATAATCAAAAAGCAGAATTTTCCCCCAAGATAGTAATAGGCCCAGTGATTTTATAGTGAAAGAAATTTCTAAGTTTTCATAGATATCTAGCAGGACATTTGACAACTTGTCAGTGTCACAGGGGCAGGAGCTATGACACAATAAGCTACCCTGTCCCAATTCCTTCTACTCACGATAAGATTGTTTAACATACATAGAAAACCCTAATTAAAAATCCAGGCAAAAAGTGAAGGGTGAATGTGTTCAATAATTCACACAAAATGCTTTTTAAAGATCTGTGTGTAAAGAGACACTATTTTCATCTTTAAGGACAAGTGTCCCTTCAAGGGAAACAGGTACCACTGAGTCCTGAAATCCCAGGTTTCTTACACAATGAAAAGTAGGGAGTGCCCTTCAATGACTGAACCAATGAGTGGATTTCATAGGGATGTTGCTGTTCTCACCCTTACTAAGAATAGCCGCATGAAAACTAGCTAACTTTAATTGTGGGCTCATTGGTCACTACCATGACTCTGATGCATGCCAGCCAGCTGTTACTGCCCATCTGACTGTGGCTTATGAATATGTAAATTAGGTATCATGTAGATGGATAAATGCTATTATGATATTATGGCCACCTCTAGGAATAAGAGTCGCCATTCTTATCATCATTTCTTCTACATCACAGTTCACCAATAGCAATGCAACAAAAAATGACGCACATATATTTCAATGACTCTTGGGCAAAGGATACTTCTACCCTGGGTTGAAAACTAATTCACCATACTTTAGTTCTCTTTATGGGCCCTAGGGGCTGGATGAACCTCCACAAGGAAACTTTAGCCCAAGAGGCCTCGATGCTCCTACAGTCCCCGACAGCATCTAGCACTGTCATGCATCACAGCATGTATCATGGCAAAGTGATCACCTAATTACCCCTCTGCTCTCCGTCTCACAGTAACTCTGATCTTCTAAAAACAGAGAATAGTCACTGTGAAATTCCCAACCAGCAGAGTACCTTTAACATAGCAATGGCTCAATATGTATACTGTAAACTTTCCCTTTTCAGTACTGGGAATTTAACCTCCAGCCTCACAAATGCTAGACAGACACTCTATCACAGAGCTATACCACTAGCCTAGCCTCCAGCAAATGTATGTTTTTAATAAATATCATTCACAGTAGAGCTTTTCATCCACAAAGATAATAATGAGGAGAAAAGCCTTAGTGATTGTTTTAAAGCTCATATAGTGCTTCTGGTTCCAGGCTGAACAATTTAGAGTTTTTCTAAGTGTTTAAAAATTCGTAATGAGTTATTATATTTTCTTGCATTTTAGTTTCAGCCACTCTTCTCAATTTCTACAAAATTAGGCTGAATTATTCTTTATAAAATTTGTTTTGCAATAAATAAATAAATAAATAACATTATATTTATTCTTTCATTTAACTGAACCTGAAACAATCTGATTAGAGACCTAATATTTTACTAAAGAAATTCATATTTCTGACAATTATCTTTGTTAATGCATCAAAACTTAGATGCATCAAAATGAACAGAATATACACCGTGACTAATAATAATTTAAGATTAATTATATTTCAAAATGAAATAATGGAAACAGAGCAATAAAAAATTAATGTTTATAAAAAACCATAGCACAGTATTCAAGTTTACTTGTAACTCAGTGTACCACAAATATACGCTCACCTGTTCTACATAAGATTTCTTTGTTCTGCCCATTAGATTTAAGGCCAATTTAAAATCGGCACTGAGCATGTGTAAATTGGCAGGGGAAGAGGAGTTTAAAGTCAAAAACATCAAAAAGTGTAAGAAATCCCCAACATATTCATGGGTTATATTCCAAACTTTTGCCATAATACTGAGAGTTTGGCATTTGGAATCCCTCCCCTGGGAAGAGCAGCTGCCTACCTTGCCAGCCCTGCACCTCTTTTTCCTGGGTTGGCAATCCTGCTCCATGGCTGTTGAAGGGGTTCCAGGTTTCCATTTGATCTTGACCAGCCAGATGTCTCCAAACAGATACTTGGCCCAAGACAGACATCTTCCTGACATTTTTAAATTTGAAACTGAGTATACCTTACAGTCAAATTTTCTTCATGGGATGAAGACCTAAGGTATATATTTCATATGCAGCAATCATGTTTCCCATAGTCTTCCACAATAAGATGAAGTAAAGACATATGGGGCAGATGACAGAAACAGAGCGAGACTTGGAGGCACCCGCGTTGTTTGTTCCAGTTGTTCCTAAGGTCCAGTTGTTCTTATGCCCTTACCTGTAGTCATTCATTCATCAATATCAAAAGTGAATTCATTCAGTTTACTTGGACTAGTCCAAGCTGAGCATTTGTGATTTGCAATCAAGAGCTCTGACTGGCATACACAGAAAAATGGTACCAATGTTGGTGGGCTCCTACAGGAACTCAGAGTAGTTTATTTAATAATAGTTCTGGTGCTATAAAAAATCCTGAGCTTTCAGCTTGAGTATCTGGGTGTCTCCAGCCTGATCTCCTCACTGAGCCCCACGTTCCTCTCAGTTCCCTCCTCAACCGTAACACCCTTATAAAGAGATCATCAGTGAGATAAAAGGAGGAAAGTGTGGTTTTAAAAAACAAAAGTGCTTGAGACCACCTGAGAGGAAGAAGTACAATGTGCTATGATGAAGAGGGGTCTGGGGGCCCCTGCAGCTCTGCCAGGAGTTGATCATAGGGTAGAGGGTTAACTCAAAGCAGAGTCCCTGATTACAGCAATGATCATTCCTCACCAAGTTGAGCACAAGGAGAGATGCTTGTTCTGAGTTCTATGCCTTCCAAAACTGTTTTATGTTCATAAATTCCAGTTACCCTGAGCAAGACTTCACACAAAGGTCACGGCACCACTATTCTATAACCATTGCTTTTCTAAAATAGCTTTTGATTGGACTGTCATGAAAGGGAATAGTATTGAAATGGAAGTGTAGTCAGAGTAAGAGGAGGCAGGGTCTCCTGATTTTTATTACAAAAACAGAAACTAAAGTGCTTCCCCCTAAAAAACTATTCCATTCAAACCATTCATGGGTAATGTGTGTATATTGAATTAAAAAAACATAAGACTAGATTAAAAATAACCAGGGCGTAGGATCTACCATTATAGAACACAGTCAAGAATGAAACAGCGGCTAAACCAAATGGGTGTGCATAGCATTATCTTTTTTACCCAGCATAAACTAGCAATTAAAAAGATATTTTTAAAGGACTCATAATAAGCCATTTTGAGTGAGTCAGACTCTGAAAGAGAGGAAGTATTGTATCTACATTCTGATCATTTAGAGAATGTTTGCTTTGGGGGGAAGCTATAGAAAATGACTCAGCCATAAAGAAGGATAAATCTGAGACTTTTATGGGTAAATGGATGCAACTGGAGACCATCTCATAGGTGAAATAAACCAGATGCACATAGGTAAACATCGGATTGTGTCCCTGGTGTGAAAGCTAAAAGAGTAAATAAGATCCAAAATGTACACTAGGTATTGGGAAATGGAAAGGAACTGTTCAAAAGGAAAGAGAAATGAGGATTGGGGAAAAGAAGAAAAGAAGGAAGGGTAAAGCAATATTTATTTTATTTTTTAAAAAAATTTTTAAAAAGTTCTAAGCAATTTTACTTTATTCTTATTATGAAAATAATTTCTGCTTTTTATGGAAAATGTAGAAGTAGCAAAGAGAGGAAAACCAGACACAGTCTAGTAATTCACCACCCAACAGTAAATGTTTTGTTTTGTGAGAATATCCTTTCAGTCTTTTTTCAACGCATCTAGAAACATATTTTTAACCAATCAAAGGCTCCAGTACATACTTGTTTTAAAATGTGCTTCTAATGTGCTTATGTTCTCCCGTATTAGTCCTTACACTTTGCTGAATTCCTTTTAAAATAACCTTTGCTCTAGTAAATCAATTTACCTTAGGAAGAATTAGGGCCATTTCACCAGAAATGAGAAGAAAAATAAAGCGTGATTGATGAGCTTTGGACTGAGAAAATTAAATTTTTGAGTCCTGATGAGATGGGTTTTTTTTTTGAAAGTCAGTGGCACTGAGAAATAAGAGGCCTTCTAAATTCCTTAAGCTTTGCTTAACAACAGTAACCAGAGGTTTCCAGGCACACCCCAAAAGGGTGACCTTACAAGTCACCTTCTGAGGAAGGATACTATAGAAGAAAATGGGGCTTCTGACGTATCTCAGGCTGACAGGAGAAAATTGATCCAGGAAGACCAAACTCACTCTATGGTACTGAGAAGGAAGTTCGGCTGACTGTCAGAGGGCCAGCTGCATTGCATTGAGGCCTGGGGTGTTCCTACCATGGTGGCTGTGAGCTGACCAGTCTAAGTCAGAGGATGAAGCAGGGTGAGTTTCACGGGGATCTCCAATACAAGCTACAGCCAAGGTGAGACTGGCTCGACAGGCAGAAACATCAGGCCCTCAAGAAACCATTGGAATTCTCCCCAACTTCAGCAGAAGCGGGGACAGCAGTGAGACCAGGAGGAGATGCACAGGAACCCACACAGAGATCTGGAGTCCTCAGTCCCGCACCACCAACCACCACATAACCTCAGTCCCTCACACACACAGATGGCACCGGGGGAAGGAGAATGGGTAGGAGGAAGAACTCGGAAAGAGTGGGCAGTGTTCTATTTTAACCTAAACCAAGCTGTTTAAACTCAAAGACATCAGAGATAAGTTAAATTGGGATGTTTGAATTTCTCTCTACTAACCAAGAGCTGAAAAGCTATAAGGATGAGTTTTAGAAAATTAATGTTATATATGTGTCTGAGGAGGATGCAAATTATGCATTCTGCTACCCAGTAGACAGTGAAATGTCCTTAGTCTACTATGACATCCATTAAATGCCCACATGACAATGTAATTTGGAATTTTTATAAGTTACATAAAAATACCTCTTGAAAGTATAAATATAAACTCAGTAACGGTATGTTGTGCACTGCAACCGGGAACAGCCCCAGTTTAGCTCTATTTCAAGCCTTCCTCTCCTAAATGGAAGGCCAAAGTGCTACACCCTTCCAAAGTCACTGTTGCAGAGGTGACCAATGTGCTTCTGTGTTGTCTGGCTGCATTGGGATCATGGCCATGAAAGCCAACTCTGGTTTTATTGCTATACTGTACTCGGGTTATTAAAATATATTCTATTATGTTCTTTCTAATATTCAGTGCCTTTTTGGCTTTTGTTTATATTCTTTCTACCTCATTTGTTTATTCATTTGATAAACACTGAGCACTCACTGTGTTCTCATTCCTTATCCTGAGTCTTAGAATACATTTTATTTTATTTATTTTTGTGTGTGTGCGGTACTGGGGATCGAACTTAGGAGCCTGAACTTGCCAGGCAGGCGCTTACTCCACTGAGCTATATCCCCAGCCCTGTTATCCTGAGTCTTGCTCCTCTCACTTTTCGCTGTTGACAAAAATGCCCCATTAAATCCCTTCCCCTCCAGTTCAAATCTTAAGCTGTGTCCATGGAAACCATAATGAGTAAGTGTGTTTCAGGTATGCATGAGGTTTATCAGAGTTTATGAGCTGTCTGCAGAGGGCCTGGGTCTGTATTAAAGGTTACAGGCTTGCTGGAAGGTGAAACTCTCATAAACTTCAGCAAAGGGACAGGTTGAAGCATGTGCTTGGAAGGGCTTCTTTATTTTCTTTGCCTTTTAATCCTAGTTCTTGATGTGTTGTGGAGCTGTAGGGCCAGGCGATTACTGGTTAGCGAAGATTTATGTAACTTGAAATTGGTCCTCATTGATGTGAGGGACTCTAAATAGCTCCTGGATTAGCACGCAAGAAAATCATTTATTAAATACAAGAAGAATGACACGGCAGCTGAGAAAACGCAGCCACACCGTTTTCTGAGGGCACCAGCGTATCCTGATGTCTTCCAAGCGGGCTCTCCACTGAACATGGGATACCTTACATACACACGGACCCACTCAAATACAAATAATAGGTAAGAAGCTTGAAGCGTTAGTCTCCTCATTAATTCAAATTTATTATCCATGCCCAAATTATTTCTTGTAAAAAAAAAAAAACCCTCAAAAACTATGAGGTTCCCAACTCTATAGTTATCACCACATTTGGATTTTCTTCCTTTTTTCCTTTTCTCAGTTTTCTTTCTATTACAGAGTAGGGAGTAGGGTAGGAAAGTAAAATAGTCAGGCTCTTTCACTGAAGGCTCAGGTAGGAAAGAAAAGTAATTGAAATTACAAAAACAGAAAATTAACCTGAGTCCTTATAACTAAATGTTACCATGGAGACCGGTGCAGGAACCGTCTCCATGGAGATCTGAATGAATTTGGGGTGTTTTTTTTTGCTTTCAATTATCATTTGTTCCCAGATGTCATATTGGCTATGAAAAAAATGACAACCAATGAATGAATGAATGGGGAATGAATGAATGAATGTAAGATCTAGCCTTACACAAAAGAACTTACAATATTAAGCTTAAATAAATTAGAATGTATTAAATCTAAATTGTTCTGGTTCTCGTTACTCCATTATTCCAATGAGTGGGAAGATATCCCAGGAGAAAATTTTCCCTCAGTTCAGAATTTCTAATAGAAACATCTGATGATGTGGTTCCATATGTGCTACAGGGGTGAATTCAGAGAAGGCATCAGTCAGAAACATCAAAGTGTGGGGAGGACGATATGGCTCTGTCTAGTTACCACCCTAGCCAAGAGGACAATGTCTCAGAGATAATCTTTGACAACTATCCAGATTATATGACTTTATCAGGTCTATTATACCATCTATTTTAAAACGATGTAGTGAGGGCAAACAGATTTCTGTTACATGCCAGATAAAGAGGAACAGGAAAACTCCAAATGTTCACAGAAACAGAATTTCACCCAGTCACAGACTCTATTTTTTATCTATGGGTATACTCACTTATTGATCAAACCGCTCAGTTTAGAGATCACCCAAAAATATTAGTTGATCAATTAAACAAAAAGTCACTAACAGGTACTGGGCATGGTGGTGCATGCCTGTAATCCCAGCACTCAGGAAGCTGAGGCAGGAGGATCGTTCCTAGTTCGAGACCAGCCTGAGCTACAGAGTGTCTCAAAAAGACAAAAAAAAAAAAAAAAAAAAAAAGTCACTAACTGGTGTTAAGGTTGATAAAAGTTTTAATATATTGTAAAATAAGTCAATAGAAAGCTAACAATTATGTATAACCAAAATGGCTAATAGCAAAATGACCAGTGACATTATTCATTTCAAAATTTATACACTCTAATTTTTTTTCCTTTTTTTTTTTTTTTTTTTGTCTTTTTGAGACAGGGTCTTGCTGTGCAGTTCAGATTGGCTTTGAGTTCACTTTGTAGCCCAAGCTGGTCTCAAAATTGCAAGGATCCTCCTGCCTCAGCCTCCCAAGTGCTGGGATTACAGGGATGTGCCACCATGCCTGGCCACACTACTTTGTTTCCATGACTGGGGATTGAACCCACAGTCTTGTGTATCTCACACGTGATGCCTTATTTAATCTTACAATAATTTTATCTGCCCATTTCACAGCTGAAGAAGCAGAAGCCTAGAGCAGTCAAGTCACTTGCCACATTGCATACTAGCAGAACTGGTGTTAAAACCCAGAGCCCAAGAGTTGTTTGTTTTGTTTGCTTGTTTTTGTGGTACTAGAGATTGAACTCAGTGCCTTCACACTGGGCTACATCCCAGCACCTCCTCCACCCATTTTATCTTTTGAGACATGGTCCTGCTAAGTTGCTAAGTGGCTCAGGTGGTCCTCAAGCTTTTCATCCTTCTGCTTCAGCCTCCCAGGGTGCTGGAGTTACAGGTGTGCACCATCACATCCAGCTGAGCCCAAGTGTTATGCTAAACAAGGAGTATTAGCTTTCATACATTATCAACTACTTACTATGCTCCAGGCCTGGTGATAAGTGGTTTATACAAGTTATCTCATCAATAATTTTTGTTTCTATCTCTGTGGTCACATAATAAAGGGTCTGACATATAAATGGCAATTGGGTTGAATTTAAATCTCCCAGTTCCCAAATATTCCTTCTAAAGCCAACAGTATGAGAGCCTCTATATGTTCGGCAGCAGCTGAATGATTAGCATGGTCCACTGCCCTTCATCCCTCCCCAGGTTCCTCTCTTCTTTCACATTTATGTCCTTCAGTGTTTGCTCTTGATGTCCGTGATGCCCACAAGGCAGCTTTCCAAGGCAGCATAGTACAGAAAAGAACCATGTCCCTTTGTAAAGGTTCCTTGTTTTTAACAATAACTCCCAGTGGGGGTTTACATTATGACCAAATCCCCATGGAGGAACAGAACCACTGAAGAGCTGTGTTTTCCACAAGACCCATGAGACAAATGCCACACAAGGCTAAGAAGATTGTCTGTTTCCCGCTGTAGTTTTAATTCAAAATCTATATAACCTCTCATGCTGACTTTGAAGTAGGCAGAGTCAGCTTCAGGCATCAGAAAAGTTAGGAAGTATGCTTGCAGGAAAGGAGGGCGTAGGCTTTAGGAAGTTTGCATGGGCATCTGAGATGAATACACACTTCTCAGATGAAGAAATACTAATGGTAAATAAATATATGAAAAATGTTCAACATCATTGGTCATTCAAGAAATGCAAATTAAAACAACACTAGGATCCTATCTCACCCCACAAAGAATGGCTATCATCAAGAAATCAACCCGTAACAAATGCTGGAGAGGCTGTGGGGAAAGAGGAACCCTTCTCCACTGGTGGGGGGAATTTAGATTGGTGAAACCACTGTGGAAATCAGTGTGGAGATTCCTCACAACTAGGATTAGAAGTCCCACTTAACCCAGCTATTGCCCTTCTGGGTATTTTTCCAGAAAAACTGAAAACATCGTATCACCCATGTTTATAGCACTGCAACTTGTTATAGCTAAATCTTGGAAACAACCCAAATGCCTATTAACAGAGGAATGGATAAAAAAGACGTGGCATTTTTATACAATGGAGTATTACTCAGCTATAAAAAAAGATAAACTTGAGACTTTTATAGGTGAATGGATGCAACTAGAGACCATGTCATAAGTGAAATAAATCAGAGCCACATGTATAAACATTGTGTTGTCTCCCTATTGTAAGAACTTGAAAGAGAAAATAAAACCCAAAAGGTACAATAAATATTGTGAAAGGGAAGGAAATTGCTCAAAGCGAAAGAACAACTGGGATGAGGGAAAGGAGAAAAGAAAGAAGGAAGGGAATATATATATATATATATTTGTGATAATTGTATTGCTGATGTCTAATGGTTTATTGAAAGGTTATTGAACTGTTTATTGAAACAGTCAATGCTTAAATTTTTTTCTTGGGCAATTTGACATGTAGTAATCTGAATAACTAACTTGAAGATAACAATATGCAATATAACAACCATTGCTGAATTTCTACCATCTTGTTTAGTGAGGCTGTGTATCATTTCTACTTTTTAAATTACTTTTTATTCTCTTTAATGGTTTGATCAATCTTGCATTCTTACATCTGGTCATCTGAGTAACTTCACTGAAGATAACAATATGTAATACAACAACCATTGTTAACTCCTGTCACTTTGCTTTGAAATCCTGTAATGCTTTTACTGTTTTTGTGTTGTTCTGTTTTTGTCTTTATTGTTTTTATTTTGTTGTTGGGATTTTTTAATTCTCTTTGAAATAAAAAGAGAGAAAACACACGTGTCCCATGCATTACGATGAATAGGAGCAAGCAAGGGTAAAATCAAAACTATCCATCTCCTTTCAAAAGCAAAAACATAGACAAGATTTATGGCTTTGTTTCTCTTCTCTACTCACTTCTCTCAAATAATTCGAATCCTCCCATAGTAATAACTGTCAACAGCATAGCCAGGAAAGCTGACCCAAAAGAAAGTCTCTGCTTTTCTCCCAGGTATGTACATACTGGTGTTGCTATTGGTAACTGTAACGTTTAGTGAAAGAAGAGAATCTCTGAATTCTAAGCAAGATCCCCAAAGCATTTATCCTTAAATCCTTTGTCTCGGGGTCAGACAAGAACTCTGAGTGAAGTGCTTAGAAGGAGTACGAGTCCCACTTTAAGGAACAGCCACTGCTCGGCCCCTGGACATTCACAGATCCCAGGGGGAGAAAATCTCTCTTGCTAGGTCTTTCAACTTTATAAGAGAAGACACAGCGCTGAAATTGTATGTGAATCTCTTAGTTTTAAGTGGGTCCGACTAACTGTTGTTTTAATGTAAGCACAACACATGCCAAGCAAGCTGTGTCGGCCAGTTTTCCCCAGAGGGACGCTCCAGTTTGCCACCCTGAATGAACAGTCTTAGGAAACACCTATGTCGAAGCAGTCGGTGTACCCGCTCCTACCCCAAGAAAGGGTACTGATACTTTGAAAGTCGCCTCCCTCCTGCCAGCGGCCCCTACATTCTAACACCTGCCTTGTGTGAGTAAGTACTTGTCTCAGAAAGGAGATTTCCCGGACTCCGACACGCTACACGGGCCTTCTGCTGCATGGATGACCCGAAGCCTCCGCGCCCCTGGGCGTGTGGGAGCCTCCTGCAGGGCAGTCCCCCTCCGCCAGCCGCTGCTGCGCAAGCCCGCTCCGCCCTGGGCGTCGCGCCTTAGAAGGGCTCTTTCCCTCTCTTTCTCTTCTCCTCGGCTCCACTTCCCCCTCATCTCATCTTCCTCCTCACCTCTTCACTCCTCCTCCTCTTCTCCACTCGTGTGCCCTCTCTGTAACCCTTTCTGCCCCTCCTGTCCCGCCGCTCGTTTACTCCTCCCTCCCACAGCACTGGGACTTGGGGCGCTTGCTCACCAGGAGTACACCAACACAGGCCTGGAGTATTTCTTGTGATGGGAGCGGAGGGTCAGGGAGCCCTTGCGCTCCAGCAGGTCCGTGGGTCCGAACTCATACCAGTTTTGCTTACTATCACACCAGTCCGGGCCTGAGCTATCAGGGCTGTCCATGGCCCTCTTGGAGGTGAGTGCTGACCTCAGACGACTTTTCTACCTCGGTCCTTCCTTGCTCGCTGCTAAGATTCGGCGTCTTTCGTCTCCTAGGCAACCTGGGGCGGGGTCACTGAAGGGGCGGATCCCTGGTCTCCTAGACTGTTCCTTACTGTTACTAAACTACATTCCCCAGAATGCAGTGAGCTCAGGGATTCGGCTGCACAGACGTTGAGAAGGGGATGCGCGTTCGCATCTGTACTTTCACTGGACCGTTAGCCTCGTCCTAGGGGTGGCCGGGTGGAGCTAAGGAGGGGCGGGGTTGAGGGCCAAAGGAAGGGCAAGATTCCTAAGCCCCAGGGAGTCTACTGGGACTATCCCTGCGGGTGTTCTTTTCAACCAGCACTCCTCTGCTTACAGAGCTTGGACTAAAAGGGAGCAAGAGAACACCCCCTCACACCCTGAATTATGTCGTTACTATATAGCGTTCCTGCCCGTGGCAAAGGACCAGTCATTCGGCAAATCGGCTAAAAATTTGAAGAAAGTGTAGTTCCGGTTTTGGCTGCTCTCTCAACTTTTGTGGGTAGCAATTTCTCCTGAAAAACAGAGCAGATGATAAAAATGTGGCGTGGGCCGGCCGCTAGAATCTGGGGTCCTTCACCTATGATGCTGGGAGAATACCTCCTAGTGTTACAGGCAGCTGACTTAGACAGAAATATTATAGGCAGTCAGACAGGGCCAGGCCCTTGAAGGAGCCAACATAAAAGATAAGATACCTGTGGGCCAGACCTCAAGACAAAGGGGGCTGAACAAATGCAGCCACATACCCCCTAGGGGTAAATGTCAGGAATTGATAAATAAGTAACAACCGCCTTCAAAAAGCCAGGAAGTCACTAGCCCCACCCCTGTAACCGCTCTGCATTCGCTCTACGTTCATGCCAGCTTGTTACGTGACTAGCTTCCCCATTTGATCCCAGTTTACGGTCTTACCTGAATAATTATCCTTGCAGTCTTATTGGCTGACCATAGTTTTGTCCATTTCCGCTATCTTGGACCCAACTCACCTCAAGGTTTTTCTCTATAACAGTCCCGAGAAAAGACAGGGGGGGGGGGAGCACGACCCACACGGGCCCCCCTTCTGTCCCTCTCTTGGACAGAAGCTTTCTTTCTCTCTTTTTTTTCTTTTTTATTATTTTAAAAGTAAAAGAACAAAAACATATTCACAAACAGACACAAAGTAGCATAAGAATAGTACAATCAAAACTGAGTTACAGACAAGGTGACAGGGAATCAACAATGGTTTTTGCATTACATATTGATAACTTCGAAGTGTATATTCAGGAACATAGATATAGACATGCAAAATTGATCAAACAATTAATCATCAACCATTCCTTACAATAAAGTCACCTAAGTCAGTAGTACAACTATGTTAGATATGCTGCATATACATACATACTTACTTACATTTTTTTAATATAATTTTTCTTTTTTTTTAAGTGTGAAAGAAAAAGAACTCCATCAACAACACAAAAAAGAAAAAAAAACACGGAAAGCATTAACAAAGACACAAAGTAGCACAATAACAGTATAATCAGAATTGAATTATAGACAAAGCAACAGGAAACCAACAATAGTTGTTGCATTGCATATTGATATCTTCAAAGTGTATGCTCAGGATAACACATATAGACATAAAAGATTGATCAAACAACCAGTCATCAACTATTCCTTACCATTAAGTGACATAATACAATAGTAGAATCATGTTAGCCATCCTGCACATATGTATATACTTACATACATACATACATTTTTGCCTCTTTCTTTTCTCCTTTCTCTCATCTCATCTGTTCTTTGCTTTTGAATGGATTTCCTTCATGTCTCTTAGTTTATATTCCCACCCTCAGGTTCTTACACCAGTGACACAATACGTTGCCTGCACATGTACCTCTGATTTATTTCACTTATGAGTATGGTGCCCAATTGTGACCATTTGCCTACAAAGGCCCCAAATATATCCCTCTTTATAGCTGAATAATATTCCATTATATAAAAATGCCATAGTTTTTTAATCCAGTCTTCTGTGGATGGACACTTGGGTTGCTTCCAAAATTTAGCTACTACAGATTGTGCTGCTATAAACATGGGTGCACAAATATCTGAGTGATATGATGTTTTCAGATCTTCTGGGAAAATACCCAGAAGGGGAATAGCTGGTTTGAACGGAACCTCTGGACTTCGTTTGCTGAGAAATCTCCAAACTGCTCTCCACAGTGGTTGCACCAGTCTGCATTCCCACCAGCAGTGTAATAGAGTCCCTATTTCTCCACAGCCTCACCAGCATTTGTTACTGGATGATTTCTTGATGCTGCCAAGTCTTGCTGGGGTGAGATGAAATCTGAATGTTGTTTTTATTTGCATTTCTCGGATGACTAAGGATGTGGAACATTTTTTCATATATTTATTTGCCATTTGTATTTCTTTATCTGAGAAGTGTGTATTCATCTCTGATGCCCATTTCTAGATTGGGTCTTTGAATTTGGACAGCTTCATGTTTTTTAATTCTTTGTATGTTCTAGATAGAAGACCTTTGTCTGAGGGACAGCCAGCTAGGATTTTTTTCCCAATTTGTGGGTTTTCTTTTTACTTTGCTGGTGATTTCTTTAGATGTACAAAAACTTTTCAGTAGGATAAGGTCACAATCATTGATTCTTTGAAGTGTTTCCCTTGCAGTTTCATTTTGGTTCATGAACTCTCTGCCTACTCCTATGTCTTCAAGATTTTTACCTACTTTCTCTTCCGATAGATTTAGAGTTTCTGTTTTAATGTTGAGGTCTGTGATCCATTGTGACCTGAGTTTGGTGCATGGTGATAGACTTGGGTCTATTTTCAGTTTTCGGCAAGAGGCAAGCCAGTTTTTCCAGCACCATTTATTAAACAGGCCATCTTTTTTCCAGTGAGTTTGGTTAACCCCTTTGTCAAATATTAGGTTGCTGAGTGGGTTTTTCATTATGGTTGCATCTTCCAGTCTGTTCCATTGATCCTCAGGTCTGTTTTTTAGCCAGTACCAGGTTGATTTTATTACAGTAGCTTTGTAGTATAATTTCAGGTCAGGGATTGTAATTCCACCTGACTTGTCCTTATTGCCCAGGATTGCTTTTGCTATTCTGGGTCTCTTCTGGTTCCAGATTAATTTAAGGCATATTTTCTCTAGATCTGTGAGGTATGCTAATGGTAGTATAATGGGAATTGCATTGAATCTGTATAACAGTTTTGGTAGCATGGCCATTTTCACAATGTTAGTTCTTCCTAACCATGAGCAGGGTATGTTTTTACATTTATTGAAATCCTCTTCAATCTCTTTTTTCAGAGTACTGTAGTTTTCACTGAATAGATCTTTCACATTCTTTGTTAGATTGATTCCTAAGTATTTCAATTTCTTGCTTGCTATTGTAAAAGGTATGTTTTCCTCAATTTCTCTCTCAGTCTGTTTGTTGTTCGTGTATAGGAATGCTATTGACTTTTGGGTGTCGACTTTGTGTCCAGCTACACTGCTGAATTTGTCAATTAATTCCAGGAGTTTTCTTGTGGAGTTTTTGGGGTCCTCCATGTATAGTATCATGTCGTCTGCAAATAGTTGTAGTTTGACTTCTTCCTTTCCTATCCTTATTCCTTTTATTTCTCTCTCTTGTCTAATTGCTCTGGCTAATGCTTCCAGAACTATGTTGAATAGGAGTGGTGACAATGGACATCCTTGTCATGTTCCTGACTTTAAAGTGAAAGTTTTCAGTTTATGTCCATTTAGTATGATGTTGGCTGTTGGTTTGTCATAGATGGCTTTGATCAGATTGAGGTAGAGGCCATCTACTCCTATTTTTTCTAAGGTTTTTAACATGAATGCATGTTGGACTTTATCGAAAGCCTTTCCTGCATCTATTGAGATGATCATGTGGTTTTTGTCTTTGGCTGTATTCATATGATGTATTACATTAATTGATTTGCGAATATTGAACCATCCCTGCATTCCTGGAATGACTCCTACCTGGTCGTGGTGTATAATTTTCCTTATGATTCGCTGTAATCTATTTGCTAGTATTTTGTTGAGTATCTTTACATCTATGTTCATTAGAGAGATTGGCCTATAGTTCTCTTTCTTCGTTGGGTCCCTCTCTGGTTTTGGTATCAGTATAATACTTGCATCCAGAAATGTGTTAGGGAGAGTTGCTTCCTTTTTTATTTTGTTGAAGAGTTTGAGGAGTGTAGGCATTAAATCTTCTCTGAATGTTTCATAGAATTCTACTGTGAATCCATCAGGACCTGGGCTTTTCTTTGTTGGTAAGTTCTTAATGATGTTTTCAATCTCATTAATTGATATTGGGTTGTTCAGGATTTTTACATCTTCCTGATTCAATTTCGGTAATTTGTACCTTTCTAGGAATCTGTTCATTTCTTCTGAATTTTCTATGCTATGGGAGTAAAGATTTTCAAAGTAGGTATTAATGATCTTTTGGATTTCTGTGGGATCTGTAGTGATTTCGTACTTTTCATTCCTTATTGCATGAATTTGAATTCTTTCCCTTCTTTTTTTGATAAGGTTGGCTAGGGGTTTATCAATTTTATTTATTCTTTCAACGAACCAGCTCTTTGATTCACTTATTTTTTGTAGAGTTTTCTTCATCTCAATTGCATTAATTTCTGCCCTGAGTTTTATAATCTCCTCCCTTCTTTGGCCTTTTGGTTTGGCTTGTTGCTCTTTTTCTAAGAGTTTGAGGTGTAGCATTAGGCTATTTATTTGCTCTCTTTCTGTTTTCATTGTATATGAGTTCATTGCTATAAATTTCCCTCTGAGGACTGCTTTCATTGCACCCCACAGATTCCGGTAGGTTGTACTTGCATTTTCATTTATTTTTAGGTATTTTTTAATTTCTTCTTTAACTTCTTGTGTGACCCATTCGTTATTCAGGAGGTTGTTGTCTAATTTCCAAGCATTTAGGTGGTTTTTGGAGTTCTCTTTGTCATTAATTTCCAATTTCATTGCACTGTGGTCTGATAATATGCATGGGATAACTTCAATTCTTTTGCATTTAGGTAGATATGCTCTATGGGCTAGAATGTGTTCAATTTTAGAGAAAGACCCATGTGCAGCTGAGAAAAATGTGTATTCTGATGTTGTGGGGTGGAACACTGTATACATCTACTAAGTCCATTTGTTCACACTTTTGGTTCAGGTCTGTTACTTCTTTGCTGAATTTCTGTGCAGTTGACCTGTCTCTTTGCATCAGAGGGGTGTTTAGGTCCCCTATCACAATAGTGTTATTAGTTATTTAATTTTTCACGTCTGTTAAGATTTGACTTGTAAAGTTTGGTGCTCCATTGTTTGGTGCATAAATGTTTAGGATTGTTACCTCTTCCTCTTGCTGCTTTCCCTAACTAGTATATAATGGCCTTCTTTATCTCTTTTGATTGTTTTTGGTTTGAAGTTTACATTGTCTGCAAACATAATAGCTACCCCTGCTTTTTTCTGGGGACCTGTTGCATGGAAAATTGTTTTCCATCCTTTAACTTTCAGCCTGTGGATTTCCTTTGGAGAAAATTGTGTTTCCTGTATACAGCATATCGTTGGATTGTGTTCCTTAATCCACTCTGCCAATCTTTTCCTTTTGACTGGTGAATTGAGGCCATTTACATTAATGGTTATAATGGTTATATGTTGGCTTATTCTAGTCATGTTATTTACTTGTTGTTGTTTTCCTTCTTTTGCTCTGTTTACTTACTTGTTCTGTTTGAGGGTTTATTTGTATTGTTGTTCTTGGGATTGTGGTCTCTTTTTTCTCTGTCTAGAATATCTTTTACTGCTTTTTGCAAAGCTGCTTTGGCACTCATGAAGTTCTTCAGTTGTTCTTTGTCATGGAAATATTTTATTTCTCCATTGAATTTGAAGGATAGTTCTGCAGGATACATCAGTCTGGCTTGGAAGTTGTTTTGTCTCAGAATCTGTAATATCTCACTCCAAGCTCTTCTTGATTTCATGGTTTCCATTGAGAAATCTGCTGTGATTCTGATGGGCTTTCCTTTATAGGTGATCTGTTTCTTTTGTCTAGCAGCTTTTAATATTGTGTTCTTTTGCTGGATGTCTGGGATCTTGACTATTCTATGTCTGTGTGTGGTTTTGTTTGGGTTATGGCTCTTTGGGGTTCTATATGCCTCGATTAACTGTACTTCAGTATCTTTTACCATGTTTGGGAAATTTTCTGCTATTATTTCAGCAAATATTCTTTTTATATCATTTGTGTTGTCTCCTGCTGTTTCACTCACTCCTATAACTCGAATATTATTTTTTTTGCCTCATCTTGCAGCTGTTGGATTGATTTTTCTTGGATCCTTGATGACTTTATGAGATCCTTCCTTTCACGCTCATTAGCTGCCATGCTGTCTTCAAGACCTGAAATTCTATCTTCAGCTTCATTTAAGCGGTTTTGCCAGCTTTCAATGGAAGTTTTCAATTCCTGGCAATCTCTTTGGATCTGTTTCATTCGTGGTAATTCATTTCTAAATTGTTCTTGTAACGTTTCCATTTGTTTCCTATTTTCTTCTATTCTTTTATCTATTTCTTCTCTGTGTGTGCTGAACATTTCTTCCATGATGGTTTCCAGTTCATTTTTTGTCTGAGAGAATATTTCTACTTTAATCTCTTTTGTGGCCTGATGGAATTGTTTCTTTACTTCGGATGTGATCTTTTTCAAGATTGCAGGTATGTGACTAGTTTCTGCTTTAATCTGTTCTATGGCCTGATGGAGTTGTTTTATTACTTAGGACGTAATTGTTTCACAAATTGCAGGTATGTGGCTTGTTTCTGCTTTAATTTCTTCTATGGCCTGTTGGAGATGTTTCTTTATTTCGAATGCAATCGTTTCAGAACTTGCAGGTATGTGGCTTCCTGGTTCCCCATATCCTCGCATCCAGGACTTGTTCTGGGTGGGGTTGAGTTCTGAGACTGCATTTTGTTCTTCTGTCTTCCCATTTTTGGATACCAGATTCAAACTATTGAGCTATAAATTACCCAGGCAGTTCACCAGGCAAAGGTCCATTGCAAAGGCTGCTCCAATGGCTCCTTCTCTTCGGGGGAATATACCTTAATCTTTCCACTAAGAGTTCCACTCAAAAGACTGCTGAGATGCTGGTTTGTGGGCTGAGCTACTCCCTACCCAGAGATCTGGCCGGTGCATGTAAACAGCTCCCCCGCCCACCCAGGGGTCCCTGCAGGCATGGGGACTGAGCTCCTCCCCCACTCAGTGATCCAGTCGGTCGTGGCGCGCAATCAGCTCACCCATTTCAGAATCCATGCAGGGAGGAAGGTCCCAAAGTGCTGATATTTCATGCTTCGCCCGTGATCCGCCGCTCCCCAGTGCTTCTCTGTCTCCTCGGTGCTCTCGCAGGGGTTACCAATCACAGCCGCCACTCTGCCCGCGGGCTGCAGGCTGAGGAGGGCGCCGGGAGTGGGGACAGGGACCAGAGCGGGCCCCCAGTCCGCAGCCCGGATTAGCGCAGTCTGCCCGAGGAGCGTGGGCTCCGAGTCCGCCCCACAAGCTGCAGCCGCCAAAAAGCCAATTTCTGGCCACAGCTGCCGTTGAGCCATGCAAGATCGGGAGGCGGGAGGGTCTGGCCTGCCGCGGGCGCCCTCGGGGCGCGTGAACGTGGTTGAGCTGCCGCCCGTGCGCCGCACCGAGCACCTCAGTCACCCAGCACTACGGGCCTGCCTGCGCCTCGCTGCTGTGGCCCAGGCAGAACAGAGCAACACGTTCAGTTTGAACTTCACGGCCGCAGTCCCAGCACTCGCGCATGCCGAGCCTGTCTCGAGCTGGAGCTCTCTATCAGGGAGGATCTTTGTTTTGCTACTCACCTGGTCGCCATCTTCCCGGAAGTAATATCCAGACAATAAAGATGCTGATGTTGCTGTCTTTCTCTTAATAAATGTATTCTGCTGTTAACCTCCGTTGTTCCTAAAATTCATTCTTCGATTTTAGAGAACACAAACTCGTCTCAGATATCGTTCAGGTTGGGAGTTTTATTTTCCTGTATCACTAGGGCCCAGGCATTCAGCCCTCCAAAACTTGCCAAAAATCACTGTGATTTTTTTGACATTTTGCAATAACACAGATTGATCACATTATTGTGCTGCATGTTATATATGGGAAGGAGATTTCAAGAAGGCGATGGGACTGCCTTCATTAAATAGCTGTGTTATAGAGGTGCTTGTTTCATTTTTCACTTTCTAAAATTTTTTTCTCCTCCTCCTATCCTTACCCCACACTAAGGATCAAGCCAAGGGTGGGGATGGGTTTCCTCAGAGCTCCAACCCCAGCCTGTTTTCTTTTTGCACAGGGTCTCACTAAATTGCCCAGGTTAGCCTTCAGCTTGAGATTCTCTTGCCTCAGCCTCCCTACTAGTTGGGATTATAGATGTGTGCCACTGTGTCTGTCTCTAAGAATATTTAACATGTCAAAATTCTCTTCCCAACCTTGAATGAGTAGCTTTAGAGCATTACTGGCTTTATTTATTGCCATCATTCTTTCCCAGCATAGTACTCAATGCAAAACATCTTTTCAGAGTGCTAATGAATGAATGAGCAAGTATTATGTTTGAGTAGCTTTAATTTACCTAGAAGTTCCTACAGTTCCATTAACTCCAGATGTATCTTACTTTCAGAAGATCACACATAAACACACACACACACATACAAATCAAACTTAAGAACAAATTAAGACATAATTCACATCAGAAATAGACTCATAAAAATTTATATTATAATGAACCTGTAAATACTGAGCACTCTTCTGGATGAGATTTCACAAATTGACTTCACACTACTTAGGAGCTCTTCTGTGCATAATGTGGGCACCTGTGGTACTATTTTATTGACAGCCACAGTTAGTCCGTGTTATTTAAAACCCAAAAAATAGTCAACTGTCAGTAGCTAAGTGCTAGCAGAAAGCAACTGTTACTTTAGCCCTTTTCTTTTTGAAGGAATGAAAAGAAAAATTGAAGCTAACTTTAAAAGCGTTAATAAGTTCCTTGTTGAATTCAAGTCTGTCCAATCAAATCAGAGCATGTTGCAGTTGCTTCAAAAATAGTGCCAACATCACAACCATCTCAGTGTGTTCCTTTTATTTCTGCTTAAAGTAGTGGTAAAGTAACACATTTGCAATCAACATGGTAGGTCTCTGCAGACAATTTGACCCAAAGATGAAAGCTGCCCCAGCCAGGTTCTTTCCGCAGTGCACTGAGGTGCAGAGATTAGAATTTTAAGACTTCAAGTAGCAATAAGTGAAGAAAATAAACAAAGCGAACATAGCTTGTATTTTTGTGTGCCTTGAACCAAGCTGCCTGCCCATGTGAATCTGCTAATATGCATTTCATTTATTCTTCACTTTTCATATCAACTTTATAAGCCTGATTTCTTCATGTCTGTTGGACCCTTTTCAACATCATCTTGCTGTGAAATAGTTGAGATCAACTCTGATCGTCTCAGTTTCAGATATATTTCTTTTGCATATGCTGATACATTCAATTGAATTTCTGATTACTTGATTCTTTACCACTAAAATAGGACTAAAACAGCAATTGTCACATTCTGGCTTTGTGAGAATTAGATATGACAACAAATATACTGAAAGTAGGTACAACAGTACCTAATAGATGCTCAGTCCTCAATTAAATTTCATTGGTTACTGCTAGCATTATTATTATTATCATTATTACATCTTGACCTTGCCTTCATCGCTTGGAAAATTATCTTAAAATCTAGTTATTTGTGAGGTGATCCCTTGGTACACTCACTGTTTTTCAAGTCATATCCGTTTAGAAGCTCTTTTTTATGACTATCTTTTCACCATATTTTTCTTTCTTTTCCTTTTCTTTCTTTCTTTCTTTCTTTCTTTCTTTCTTTCTTTCTTTCTTTTCTTCAGACTTCCTCACAAAACAACCAAAGACATCCCTGGAAAAGCAGAAGGTAAAATAATTATAGCTGTATGGATTGTCTCAAAATCATAAGCTGCCACAATTGACAGGAGCTCAATGAAAAGCCTTTTTATCATACTTTAATATGAAATTTAATAGTCTGAATCAGAAAATATTGACATCTGGTTATATTACCAGTGACAACAAAATTGTTTCATATTTATGTAGAATCTTTTCAAAGCTATAACTAAGCTTTACGCCTATGAATGTAAAATCACTGATCCTCAACACATTTAAATTATTCCTGTTTTCCTCACACTTCATCAGATGGATGAAGGATAGGGTTAGAGCAATGCCTTCTGTTTACACTCATCTCCTTTACTATAAAACCCTTGCGGTAAGAAAATCAGAGCTCTGGTGGATGAAACATGACTTTTCTTTGCAGGCAGCCCAATTCCTGAATACATTCTCTGAGCCTACCATAATATTTGCTTTTAGTGCTGAGCATTGAATCCAGGGCCTCCTGCATGCAAATATCCACCACTGAGCTAAACTCTCAGCCCGAAAGTTCTTTCTTAGCCTCTGATATCAGATTCCTCAAGAAGTTGCTAACAGCTGGGCAGGATAGCACATTTAAAACAAATAAAACCAGCTAGAGGCAAATGGCTGCCGGGAAAACCTCTTTACTGTCTCATTTCCCTTCCTGTCTCAAGTTATTACCTGCTCCATTCCCAGAAAAGCCCCTGCCCAGGACCTTCCCGTACTCCCTCCTCCATCATAAAAATTATCTCTCTATCACGTATCTCTCAGTTAAGCTAACCGACCATATTTTATGTAATTTTAAATTAATTTTTACTATCTCTATGTGAAATCCAGTTTAAATATCTTAATATCTTTATATTGTAAAGCAATCAGAATTAAAACTAAGTATTTACTTCCTAAGGACTCCCTAGTATTTGTTCTAGCTTTCCAAGAAAGAGGGACCTCCAGTGACTAGCCATATATTCCTCTATGAGTGCCCTTTGGAACATTAGATTTTTAAAAATTGGAGTATGCCAGTTATATCAAAATTATAAAAGGTTCTTATTTGTTCTGATTTTCCTCAATCTCACCTGGTTCCTCTCGTCTTTCCCTCAGCTTCTCTGTCCTATTTCCTTCCCATAGCTCTCCTTCCATGGCATACTTCTGCCTGCATTTCTCCCTACTCTCCTGTCTCTCTTCTGTGTTTTCCTTCTCTCTTCCTTCTTGGAGAAGTGACATGGACTCTGGAGTTAAAATCATCCACAGGTGGCCCAAAAGAATGTGGTATAGTTCCAAGTTATATGAAAAATATGAAAGAAAAATAACTGGGCCTGGAAATCATAGCCAAAATGTATATGAATAAAAGCAGTCAACTCGAGTGAAAGTTTCAATCTTCTTTCCTTTGCTGTCCATAACGATCAATGATCTTTTTTAGAATAATTCTACCCTTGAGTGTGATTCCTCTGTGCTTCTAGTTTGGACTGTGAACCAATTAGGCATCCACTTGCTCTCAAGCCATTATCATTAACTAGTATTGATTAAGAGTCAGTATGTGACAAGCACTCTTTCTGGAACTCCTGCTATCAGTACAGGGGGGATTAACTCATTAAATATTCAACATAGAACCTTCTATAATTTAACATTTCCTTTATTTTAATATCTAACCTAGCCAACAAGTGAAATTCTTTGGCAGTATGGTCCATAACTATCACAATAAAATTTTAATGTTCTGGAATAGTAATGACATGCTCTAACACAAATGTAGATTAGGGACCTCTTTAATAGCCTACAAATTGGATAGCCTCAATTATTCAAAGACTACATATCCATTTGTATAAATGATTTAAACCCTTGGTTAGGTCCTTTTTCTCCCCATTGCTGTTTTGCTTTTTTGGCACCTCCCTGATTACTAGCAGCGAGAATGAGACAATATAGCTGCCAGTTCTTACAAAAGAAGTGGTGCTTGGAATTAAAACTGATGTTGCTGTGACTTTCTTTGTGGTCTTTAATCTGAAACAAGCTCTCTTGGGGACAGGAAGGATTGGGGGCCTTTCTGCAACTGGCCTGGGTGGACACACCCTGCCCCCAGACACGGGGAACGGGTTGGTAGGAAGTGACTTGGAGGCACAGCTCAGAGAGGCAGGTGTGAAAGGTGCTTTCTGGTTGTTGAGTAAGATAAGTACAAGGCAGGGGAACCTCGGAAATGAACCTTAAAACCTTCCTGATCCTGTCTATGAAAGAAAAAGGAACCAAAAGAATTGAAAGGAGTGCTGGGGATATAGCTCAGCGGAATAAGCGCCTGCCTGACAAGTTCAAGGTCCTGAGTTTGATCCCTGGTACTGAGAAAGGAAAAAAAAAAAAAAAGAATGGAAAGGGGTTTTTCTTGCTTTTAGGATGGAATTTGAAGGATACTTAAGTGCTGTAATACAAATTAGGTCTATGAGTTTTCTAAGTAACACCACTGATTTCTAGTGAAAGCTTCTTTAACAGGAGCGACTCAGCTAGGGCATGTGATGACGAAGGACAGAAAGCTGAGTCAAACCAGTTTGGACAAACAGAAGAAATTTTGAGTCAGGAAACTGAGAATTCTAGGGATACACCTGGCTTAAGCACATAGTGTCTGAATCTCAGGGTTTGATGATGTATTTTAGAATGCTGTTTCTCTGCTTCCTGGTTCTGCTCTGTTAGTTTATTCTCAGCCAAACTCTCCCCAGGATGGGACTGATTTGTGTTCTTCCCTACTCCTCCACAACATACAGTATCCCTCTTTCCTCTGGCTCAGACAGAACTCCTACTTGCTGACTGACCAGCCTTGAGTCACATGATCTATTCTGGAAAAATAAAACTCACTAAGGCTAGGGGTTGGGGGGTAATGTGATACTTTCCCCAGTTAAGTCTGTGTCATGAGCTCCCCTCCAGGGATGATGTCCAGCACCTCTAAAGAATGTAGATTGAAATACGGGATTGGCCTAAAGGGAAAAATCGGTTGCCATTTCTAGACTAACAGGAAAGCATGACTGGCAGGCGAAAACAACAGACTCCCACCACAGATAGTAACAGTAAGACATCTCACCTACACATCACTGTCAAGTACACTTTTACTGTTACTTGGCCTTGCAAAATTCATGTGTGTATCATATATATCTGGGCTCTCCAGAACCAACAGGATAGACAGATAGATAGATAGATGGATAGATTTATTGTGGGTCCACATGACTGTAAAAGCCATGTAGTCTTCCCATGTGCCATCAGAAGCTACAGAACCAGGAAAGCCAGTGTGGTATAATTAAGTCTGTGTTGAAAGGTCTGCAAACCAGAGGTCTCTGGTGTAAGAATCACAGTCTCTGGAGTAAGGGTCACACTCTGAAGGCCAGAGAGCCCGGAATCCTGATGTCTGAGTATAGGAGATGCTGGCCCAGACCAAATAGACAGAGACTCACCCATACATCCACCTTTCTGTTGTCCTTGGGCTCTGGACACACGGAATGATGCAGTCCACATAGTGAAGGTGGCTCTTCCTTACTCAGCCTACCAAAACCAATGCTAATTTCTTTTACATGGACCCTTGCAGACACACCCAAAAATAACATTTTACTGGATGAATATCCCTTGGCCCATTTAAGATGTTACTTAAAATTAATGATGGGTATATATTGTCATTTTGATTTCTAAGATGAGTAAATGGAGTCACATCTAGTAAGGACAAAGCAGCCTCTAAGGAATGCTCTCTTTCTACTACAGACACCATGCATAAATATGCATGTATAAAGTGTTATTAAAAAATACAGTGTTTAAGTTTTCTAAAAAAAATTATTACGGTAAAAGACATTGCCATTAATCCTCCTCAATATACCATTCCTTGCTGCAAGCTCAGTTATCCCATCTATACTGCCACCTCCCGAAGCAGTTAGGCAAGTCCTCTCCTGTGAGTGTCTTTAGTAGCACAGTCTTGAATCCATACAAAATATTTACCTTTCGTGGTCGTTTTTACTTTAAGGACAAGCCACCAGTCACAAGATACTGGGTCCAGTGAATAAGGACACACCATAATGTTTTATTTGACAGAAATTGTAGTAAATGTTTTTAATTGATTGACATAGTCAATCATCAAATCACTGAGGTACTCACGACAGTGCAACTAAAGATGCTCACAAGGGAGGACTCCAGAGCCGCTCCAGGAAGCAGGAAGAGTGATGGGGTCAGTGTGTGCAAAGTAGGAGGGGCTATCCTGAGGGGCTTAATGGCAGTGCTTTTACTGCAAATGTGTTAAATTTAGGCACTCACCATACTTTTTGTTTAAACCACCATACATACACATTATATGTATATGTGTATATATTGTAAATGTTTAAAATTTAAACATTCACTGTATCTTTGATCCTACCTCATATGTATATGTGTATATGTATATATATAATATATATACACATACATATATATGCAGAAATCTGGCCTCCAGGACTAAAGGAATATCTTCTCATGTTAGTCATTACCTCTGTCACTTTTGTCCCTGGGTGTGTTCTGACTTTCTGCCTAATGCACCTGTAGTGATCCATTGGCAGTATGTCTCTAAAGATCCTCCCTTATTAATTTCCTTTGCAATTCTATAGTTGAGTTCTCCAAGCCTTTCATTAGACCTGATGAAATCGTTTGGTAAAATAGTTCCTTTGCCTTGGCACTTTTCATCCTGAAGAACACCTAGCCCACAAAATGCCTTTTCTCTCTCTCTCTCTCATCACCTCTGTACCCCCAGCCGCCGTGGTGTGTCTATATCCTTGGTAGGACTAGAAAAGTCATGTTTTTCTTCTTCAGGGCTTTGCTATCACTCTAGCATCCAGAGATTTAAAGGGTTTCTGAATTTCTAAACATTTCAATACAAACCTTTATTGTGTAGTAGAAGATCAAACACTTTATTCCCCCAAAAAGCTATGATTTTAGAACAAGTATTAGATTATTTTCATATAAACTTTTAAGGAAAAAATTACCAAGATCTTAGTATCTGCTATGATACTAATATTCAAAAGCCAATATCCAGTTCTATCAAAAATTACTGTTGCAACATTAAAGGATTACCCTGAGATATACTTTAAATTTCATTATAGAGCTTACACTGTGTCACCTCTTCGCCTTTACCAGAGCCTGTCTGTGTCTGTGGTATTCAGTTTAAGATGAACTAAATCCCTATTTTTGACTGCACCTCATTACTACAAAATAATGCATTGTGTTTTCCCCCAGTGTAGAAGTGCATGAAAATCCTTTGCATAAAAGTTAATTGCCTTTCTTCCTTGGCATATTACAAAGAAGACTATTTTGGGAGCAAAATATATTAATGATTACTCTGATTCACCAGTTTGAAAGGTTTTTCAACACTGTATAAAATTTCCTTGCATTATACTAGGAATATGGAATAAGTAGTCTTCCTAGGTGGCTATAATTTGTTATTTTGCATCTAAAGAAGGAAGGGGAAAGGGAGGGAGGGAGAGAGAAAATAAGAAATTAAGGCTGAAGAGAATACCATAGAGCATCTCCGCCAAGATCACTTATTCTGCACTGACTGGAGCACAGTGAAGGAGCTCACATTTCCAAAGAATTCTATCTTCTGTTGAGGTAAAGTGAAGTTTATTGCTAGGTACACCTGTTATTTCTCTCTCTCTCTCTCTCTTTCTCTCTCTCCCCTCTCCCTCTTCTTCCTCCCCCTCTCCCTCTCCTTCAAATATTTGAAGAGTATTACAGCTAACACTTCAGGTTATCCAGCATCATTTTGGCCATGGCCCACTTAGCATTTCTCAGAGAAAGACACAAAGTTTTATTCTGACAGACACCATGCCAATATGCTTGATTCTATACTTTTATTAGCTCAGCCTAAACAGGAAAAAAAGGAAGGAAGGAAGGAAGGAAGGAAGGAAGGATGGATGGATGGATGGATAGACAGGAGAAAGCAAGAAAGGAGAAGAAGGAGGGATAAAGGGAAGATAGATAAACCATAACTAGATCAGGGAGACATAAGCAAATTCCAAATGGGTAATGGTAGGATCAGAATAACCACTGGAGACTCAGTTCTGGACCTCCGACAAGGTGAAGGAACTTACCCCATAAAGCCAGGGAACTTTAAAGGCATCTTTGAAAATACAAATCCTCTGTAAAGCAAAACACCCCCAATTTAGGATTCCCCCTGATCAAGCCCAACAAATGAAACCCAAGAAAATATTGTCACAAGTAGAAAGAAATAAAGTAAGATGAACAAAACAACAGTAATAGATTTTGGCCCTTCTCCTTGTCCTAACTCAGAAGTATGAATTATTAAATGCAGAGTGTGAGATAAGTGAATGAAAATTCGAAAGAAAGGAACCTTTGAGTAATAAAACACTCTGATGAGGGAATGAGACACTGTCAGGCAGAAAGGTAGACATTAGCGGGCCTCGAGAAAGACAGCCAGGGACTACATGGAAAGCAGAAAGGCCGTCATCATTTTTCTCTTCCCTTGTTTCCTCAATCATTAGCCACTGACAATTTCCAAACAAGCTTATAGTTTCAGGCTACAGCCCAAGAGAAGGTAGCCTCCCCTGAGAAGTGCGGATAAGGCCCAGGGCCATAGAAAGTCCTGACCCCTGACTGCAGGTGAGGATGTTAAAAGACAAGCTCAATGTCTCCAAAAAACTAAACAGAAACCATCCATGGAGGGAGTGTACAGGAAACTGTTTCCCTCCAGAGATGGTCAAAATAGTTCATTCTCTTTGCAAAAGACCCATTTTGTCATATGAGCGAGGTCTTAGCTTTGATTAGGCACAACTTTCATTTTAGCACTTGCCCACCTTCACACTTGCAGGTGTATTCTCTATCATTCTAAACATCTATCACTTTACCTTAAACCCCCACCTCTATCCTCCCATCTGCCTAGTGTGTCGTGTGTGAAATCTTTCATCGAAGACACAAAGAATCAGGGAGCATCACCAGTCACTTTTCAGTGTTAGAGCCAGCTTCCTGGTGACAACACCATCAGCAGTAATAGAAATAAGACATTTTCAGGGAAACGGAGCGTGAACATGGCTACATTAACCAGCAGCTCCCTCCTTTCCTCGTGGAAATTTTCTGAAACCACAAGAAATATGCAAAACAAAACTTCAAATTTTGGCAAAGTTAAGGAGGGCTCCAAAATATTTAAAAGCCTGCTAAGTGATTTATCATGATCCTTCAAGAGCCCTGTGAAAAAAGTGGAGAGAAGCTTAGTAATAAGGTAGGCAGGAGCCTAAAATCCACACCCTCCCCACTCCAAGATCTCCTGCTCCAATCTGAGTGATGTGATGTATGCAGCATCACCCCTGTGACTATATCACAACAGAGATTTTGCAGATTTAACTAAGAGTACCAACCAGTTGACTCTGAGTTAATTAGGACCAGTGGTCCTAATCAGACCTACGAGCCTGTTGAAAGCAGCAAGTTTTCTCTGGCTGGTGGTAGAAGAGCAAATCACAAGAATTCGAAACAAATCCAAGGTATAGTTGCCCGGTTCAAACATGAAAGAGAAACACAGGGATAGAAGCTTAGCTTCAGGACCCGGCGGCGCCCCCTACTGGCCGCGACCAATTCTGTTCCTGTGAATTCTATCCAGGCCAAGGCCCCCCACCAGCTCCAAGCCAGCTCCGCATTTAGTTTCCCTGGGCACAGAGCCACAGAGGTTCCAACCACCTGACCGGCCTGATCTTGGACAAGGCCAGTGATCTTGGACAGAAGGTGCAGCCAGCCACCTTCCCCTCAGTAGCAGGCTTCTCTGCAGTGAAATGACACAGCATGCCACCCAGCTGCCACCGTTCGCCAAGTACAAGCCAGCGCTACCTTTTGCTTCTTCTCCATATGGGGCAAGAAATCAAACAATAACAAATGCTGGTGAGCCTGTGGGAGAAAGGGCACACTTGTGTATCTTTGATGGGAATGTAAAACACCACAACCATTATGAAATCAGTATGGAGATTCTTCAAAAAGCTAAAACTAGAAATTCCACTTGACCCCACTATTACCTTTCAAGGTACCTTCCTTAATGAGTTAAAGGCATCATATTACAGTGGAAGTGTTGCAGGATCTAGGACACAAGAGAGACCCATGGGAAACAGGAGGACTTTATTTTTAGATGTACATCGACTCAGCTGGTAAATCCAAAATGGCTGAACAAAGGACAAAGAGCCCGATCCAACTTTCATACGTTTGATCAGGGGCTTGGTCTTTGGCATGGAACTTGTGGGCAGGCAGAAGGAGGACAAATGCAGTTTGTCAAGCTGTGACAGTTTCATATCTTGGTAACACGACAGGATGTTATGGGAGCAGAAAGTTATGAAATTTCACTTACAGGGCCAAAAGCTATTGCTTCTTCCCCATTTTGATGCTTTCTATCAGTGAGTGCTAATGGAGAGCATCCCTCTCATTACCATCTACCTTGTTATGCAGGGTTGGCTCCCCCTTGGGCAGAGGGAGAACTACAACTGAAAGGTAAAGAGACTTAAGATGTCATATTCCCATGCTGATCCTCAAGCTTCGGCCATGCATAGATTGGTCAGCTTCTGGAGTGGCCAGACCAGGGCTGCTGTTTCTGCCGGTGGCACAGTCTCATCATAGGGTCAGCTGGTTTGGGTGGTCTGGATCCTGCTGAACGGTCCACCTGTCTTGGGCCATTGGTTTTTGTGGACTGTGGTGGATCTAAGACACAGTTTTTGTAACTTTAACAGCAGTAGGAGTAGACAGTATTATACACACGTGGACCCCTGAGTTGTTGGATTTTACTGCTTCATAGCTGGCACACCCACATTTATAGCGGCATAATTCATAATAGTTTAATCTTGGAAGCAGCCTATATACCTGCCAACAGATGAATGGATAAAGAAAATGTATTTATACACAGTGGGCCATCGTGTTAAGTGAAATAAGTCAGACACACAAGCTTAAATAACGTGTGATTTCTTTTATGTGAGACACCCAAGATATAAATAAGAGATGGGTAGGAGCATAGACAGGAAGGGGAGCAAGGGATGGAGGTTGGGGGAAGGAAGGGAAGGATGAAATCGGAATTAAGATGTGTTATATACATGTACCAACTCCCCACAATGAACGTAATCACTGTGTATGGTAAACATGCATTAATAAATAAATAAAATTCAAAAATAATAAAAGCCTGGACTCAAGTAGGTAAGAGTGAACCCAGCTCACTGATGTCAGGAAAACAGCGATCTTAGGCCTGGAACTGCCATGAATGGAGTGCTGTCAATAACCAGAAAGGGTCTGGGAGCAGCTTCCTCCCCAAATCTCTAGATAGGAGCCCAGTTCTGCTTGCACTTTGATCTTGGTCTAGTGAGACCCTAACTAGAGAATCCAACCAAGCCTATCTACAAGGGATAGAAAAGCTGTGGCTGTCCCTTGCTTGCTTTGCTACTTTCTGCCCACCAGGGACTATCTCTTCTTGATACTTGTCTTCCATGGAGCCAGCGGACTGTGGACTGAAACCTCTACAAACTGTGAACCAAATAAATCTTTCCTCCCTTAACTTTGGCCATCAAGTATTTTGTCTCAGCAACAAGAAAAGTAACTAAAACATTATCCAGTTACACTGCGTTGAAATTAATTTGTTCCTCAATATCATTGAAAATTAAGTCAAAATATACAATTCCTTAGATAGCTCTAAGATTAAAAAAAAGGAATAAAAGTAATATGACCTCAGGTAATACAAGTAGGACTGTTGCTGCAAAAGTTTCCTTTGGTTACTTACTACTCTAGAGAGTTGTTGATAGCCATCAAAATACATGTTTAAATCTATGTATAAAAATGAACTCAGTAGATGACAATCAATCTCTCTCCCTGCTCAAATAAATGCAATGCAAAATGATTGGTTTGTTTCCTTTTATGGGTTTTTTTCTGCCTTCTAATCTAAACTCCCACACCCACAATGCCTCCACAGTTCCAAGAAAGAAGCTATGGTCCTATGCTTGTGTGTGGCATCCTGCCCAAGGGCAATGTGACTATCACGATACATTATCATCAAGCCTTCAGCAAGTTGCCCGACTTGTCTGGATAGTAGCACAAATAGCTTTATTTGGATGACACAATCCCACATCACTCTCTGAGGGTAGTCAAAAGTAGTTTGAAAGACTTGTGCAGTGGTTGCATTAAGGTTTATGGATAAAATATGATGGCCAGGATAATGGTGTGGGAGAAAACCTGTTGTCACTTCTGTTTGGCTTTCATTTTCCACTCATGTGACTTTTCCAATTACAGGACAAGATTTGTTGCAGATCTAAGGTTTTGTTAGCATGACTCTCAAAGGTTTCTGGCAAACTGACCTCTGTTCTGGCTTTGCAGAGTTGAGTTTATGAGTATACTTGGATCAGGACGCAGCAGTCCAGGAAAACCAAGAGTAATAAATGGAGACTGTTCATGCCTGGGTTTATTGTTTGTAGTTATTGTAGCAAGCTCTGAATAAACAACCTTTGCTGTTTGCGAGATTGAATATACAAATGAACAATGGCCAAATTACATACAAAAATAGAACTTTGACCCACAATCTGTAAAACCCTGCTTAGAAAATTAACCAACCCGGAAAAATCTAGTCTACCACAAGTCAGACATACAGGACTGCTAGCTAGTGTGACAATCCAGGAAGACAACCAAAGGCCCCTATAACAATCGACTCTACATAGACCGGACTTGATTATTAACTGACAGTATCCCTAATTTTTGTCCCCAGATTATTTACATATTCACCATGCTAACAGTCTCCATTCAAGACATACTTTAAATCTCTTTTCTCCACCCCAATGCCTGCCTTTGGATCTCTGCCGAAATGAAAGTAATGGTGGTTAACACCCTCGCTGTAGCAAGCTCTGAATAAATAGCCTTTTCTTGTTCTCATTTAGTTGGGCTTCATTTATTTCTGTAGTGTAAAGATGAGCTTAATGTAGTGTTCCTGGCTCCAGTGAGGTAGTCTTCAGTGCAAATTAAGATTAGCTTACTGGCAGAACTGATCCAGTCTTGATGTGTAAATCTAAAGACTGAGACAATTTAACCTCCAAAAGGACTGATTATGACCTTTACTCAGATGTTATCAAGGGTAACTATGAGCCCTGTGACAAGGATTTCAGACTTTGCTGACCTCTGTGATGTGTATCAGAACTGTGCTGATTTCCTTTAGCCCCTTAGATAATGAAACCATATTTGATCTACCTCAGGAGCATGTTTCTGGTCTTTCCATCAGTCTACATTTAGAAATAACACTCATCAGTATGAAGGTCATGCATCTCACGCTGCTCAGGTTGGGTAGACAAGTGTTATAATGTAAATATAATGTCACCTTGAAGACTCATGTACTAAGGGCCTCATCCCCCCTACAGCAAAGTTCAGAGGTGGGGCCCAGAGAAGAGACAGGATCCCAAGGGCACCAACCACATCGATGGATTTGTTCCTTTAAAAGAAAGTCTTTCCTCTGGTTCTTCTTTGTTCTCTCTGCTTCTTGGCTCCCTTTTTCTCCCCCATGTGCTTCTGCCAGGAGGTTTCTGCTTAGGAACGAGCTGAACCTCTGAACTGGCAAGCCAAAAGAAATCATTTTTCCCTTAAATTGTATATGTCAAATATTTTGTCTCAGCAATGGAGAGCTGACCAACACAGCAGGGCTCACATATTTGGGGGATGTGTGTAGAGTTTTTGCCTTGTGTCTATAGCTGAAATTATTTATCACCACTACTGGTATTACTTCTTAAACTGGAGCCAGGTTCCATTTGGAGAGAAAGAGTATTCCTGGCAACATAGGAAAGGCGAGGGGCAGGAAGGTATGAAACAGAGGTACATCTCACAGACTTCCAAAATATGATATGTGCTTTACATCTGATTTCAAATGCAGACTTTTAGCTTCTCTATGAAGTGGGAAAACTAGAGAGAAAGACTCTGAAGCAATCACCTTTGCCCTGTAAGATCCATTATTTCTGGGCTGTCTAGTACTGACCAAATCCACATAGGCTCAGCTTAGAACCCAAGACATCACTGATCTTGGCCTTTCTATCTGTTGTTCTTCATGCTCCTTTCAAAGGGCCAGAGTCATATTTGACTCTAAGTGGGACCTTGATACAGTCCAGATGTCTACTTTCAGTTAATGAATGTTTTTCAGAGGGAACATTATAAAACAATTGTTTGCTAAATATAAATGTCTACTCTCCCCCATTTGCATTTCCTTATGGCACTATTAGTCACAGTTGCTAATATTTGTATTATTATCTATGGCAGAGGGCCCAACTTTGCTTATTTGGAGTGTATCATTTAAGAGGAACATAAACATTTTCTTATATATGTGCATCACTGAAGAAAGGAAAGAAGCAGGGAAAGAAAGAAGGTCAAAATTAACACAAATAACTTTAATATTTTGGTATAAACCAATCTTTGTGGTTGTTATGCAATCATAATACATACACTTTTTATTTTAAAGACAATAATAAAAAAAATGATACATAATTTCAAAACAAAATGATAGAAAATTAAGAATGGTTATTATATTACATGTTGTTATCTTCAAAAAAGTTCCTCATATTACCAGATATAGGCATGTAAGATTGATAAACCAATGTAAGCACAAACTATTCCTTTCAATGAACTAATAGAAATTAGTAGCACAATTATCTTAGCTATCTTTTATATATACATATATGTATTCCTTCTTTTGTCCTTTCCCTCATCCCAGTTATTCTTTCTTCGAGAAGTTTCTTTCCCTTTCACAATGTCTATTGTACCTTTTGGATCTGTTTTATAACTTTGCTCAATAGTATTTAACATTTTTCTATGTCATTAAACATTCTACAATGTTAATGTCAGAACCATTCATTGTTTTGATAGTCCATAAATGTCCTCTTGTGTTAGATATTTATTGTTTCATACTCTTCATTATTAAAAGAATGTTGCTATTGCTTATAACTAAATCTTTTCATACATGTACAATAACTTCCATATAAAAATGTAGAAATTGAACGTGTAAATTAAAAGCTAAGGACATCTTTATGAATTTGAGCTCTCTACCAAATAGTCCTCCAGAGGGGTTCATTTTCCTTCCAGCAATGCCTGAGTATGTGAATTTCTCATATTTTCTATGCCATGAGGGTTATATTTAAGAAGGTCTTTCTTTACCCCTCTCCCTTTTGTCCTTCTTTGCATTCTACCCCCTGAAAACTGTAGATAGAGTTTGTACTAGAGTTTTGAAAAAAGAAATATTTATCTATCATATAAAGATTTTTATCAAGGTACAACCCAAGGACTCATGAGGCACACAATCTAAAGGATGTGACTCAGTCTCCCAGGATACATTAGAGGACTTGAGGAAAAACCATCATAGAAAAAATACGGGAAGGGACAGTGAGGAAAACTAAAATGGATGCTTAAATGCTCATTTGGATGCTCTATCTCACTATAGAGAAATAGAAGATTCTGTGGGAGAAGTAATCCAGTGTTTTCTACCATCTTCTGAATAATGTGTCTACCCTCGACTTTTCCCTGCTGCATCTTGAATATGGACTGAGTAGTTTTCCAAAGGTTTGTTGCTATTAGCTTGGTCCCTAGTGTAGTGGTATTGATAGGTACTGGAACCTTCAAGTGGTGGGACTTAGTACATAGGTGCACCGCTCTCAGAAGGCATTAATGCTGGTCTCACAGGGGGAATTAGTTCTTGTAAGAGTAAGTGGTACTAAAAAAACAAGCCCCACCCCTGAAACCTCTGGCTTCCTATCATGCCATTTGACCTCATAGTCTCACATACACATCAGCTATAATGCCATCTACCATGTTGTGATGTGGCCAGAAGGTCCTCACCAGAAATAAACAGATATGGGCACCACATTCTTGAATCTCAAGAACAGTGAGACAAATAAACCTCTTTGCTTTATAAAGGACCCAGTTTCCAATACTTCGTTATAGTAAAAGAAAATTAACTAATGTAATTCCCCAATGCCAGATTTATGTATGCTGTATGTGGACTCTAAAACATCAAACTCAGAAATAGAGAATAGAATATGGTTACCAGGGGCTAGGGTTGGGGTGAGGAGTCAGGGAGATGTTGATCAAAGGATGCAAAATTTCAGGTATATGTTGGCTATCACTGTGACCAAATACCTGAGAATACTTCAAGGAAGAACAATTTAACTGGGCTCGTGGTTTCAGAGGCTTTGGTTGATCACTGGCTGATCCTAGTGGCTGCAGGCCTGAGATGAGGCAGCACATCTCAGCAGACAGGCGATCAGAGGAAAGCCGTGCACCTTACAGTGGGGAGGGAAAGAGCCTTCAGCTAGGACACACCTCCTGTTTCCATCATCTTCCAATCATATCATCAAATTATGTCCTCAACGGTGAACTAATCCACTGATAAAATCCGAGCCCTCATGAACAATCACTTCCCCAAATCCCTATGACAACCAAACTGTCAACATAAAGACTGGGCTGGCGGGGGATGTTGCATTTTGAGTCCCATCAATAGCAAGATAGATAAGGGGAGTAAACTCCTATTATACAGTATTCTGACTATAATTAATACCTATATAATTAGTGTTATATATACCTATAGTAGTTTATAGGTACCTACATTCAGCATTTTCACTTGGTAGCTATTTCTGTCATTACCATACCACCAACCTGCTGTCTATTAGAAAAACTCCTGCATTTTGTTTTCAAAATATATCATTATTGGTTTGCTTTTCTCCAGTAACTGTTATGTGAGCTCTGTTCAGTCTCATTTCTTTAATCCTCTGCTCTGGTCCAGATCATAGGTTTAAGGGGCCGCTACTGGAAACATGAATTCTATTTAGAAGCGAAAACGAAGAACTGCACGAGGACTGAGGAAAGGAAACTTCTGTGGTTCCTTCTTAAACCATGCATTGGTGGGGATATCTAAGCTCTCATAACGACTAAAGAAATGCACCCATTTAACTGTCATAATTCACAAACTAGAGAGAAAAGGTGTTCTAAACTTTTACCTCTGATGAAGTCTTCACTACTTTTCACACAAAGAGATTGGCATGCTTGCTACTATTTAAAGAAAAATTATCCTCTATTCAAAAATCAAAGCCTGGGGATGGGCATCAATGGAGCTCAATTTTCCAATGATAAATCAATGAGAAAAATGTAAAATTCCTACACAGCAGTCTGAAGGTTTACACAGAAGTTGATTTAAAAATGAGAGCATTCAGGCTGGGCACAGTGGTTCACGCCTGTAATCCCAGCACTCGGGAGGCTGAGGCAGGAGGATGGCTGTGAGTTCGAGACCAGCCTGGGCTACAAAGTGAGCTCAAGGCCAGCTTGAAATGCAAAGCAAGACCCTGTGTCAAAAAGACAAAAAAAAAAAAAAAAGAGCATACAGGATGGGGTTGTTTCCTTCGCATAAGTAATTGGCTCAGACTGTTCCAAGTGTTCTATGAAAGATGGGAGGGGAGAAGCTGATACTGGCAATTTACAGTTAAGGAAACAGACACCTCCGAAAAGCTGAAACACCTTGACCAAGGATACACAGCTAGGAAAGGGCAAAAGTAGCACTAGAAATAGGCCTTTCAGATTCTAATTTGGGTTTTCCTTCCGTCATTTTTCCATAAGTTTCTCATTTTCTAGGATTTTACACCAAGGCTAACTAACAGGCTGATTACAAACTGTTAATATTAGCGCACTAGGAAGGTAAGGTGGAGGAGCTGAGGGAAATGATGGAACAAGGTGTCGTCACACCTCTCCGTTTAGTCAGGACGGCTTGGGGCAAAGATGGAAGGGTGTTGCTGGATAAGAAAATGGATACGTGACACTTAAAATTCGAGAAGCAGCTATCCTACATAAAAACAAAACCAACCCTGACCATTTCCCTACAGGAAGGCAGGCACCAGGTTATGGAGCTCAACAGAAGACTGTGGACTCTGTGACAGGTTCAAATCCCACCTCTGGCACTAATTTATTGCACAACTTTGGACTAAACCACTTATCTAAGCCTCCCTTTCTCCCTCTAGTCAACACATAAAAATACAGCAAGTACCTCATAGCATCGCTAAGGGTTAAGTTCAATTATATGTGTAAAGCCTTTGGCACCTTGCTGGGAACATGGTAAGCAGAGTACCGATCTCTTGCTGTGATTTGTATCATAAGGGGATAGTTCCAAGAGGTTTCTTCAGCTCCAGAAATTAGAACCCACTTCTGTCCACATCCTTGCTGTTAGTTGAGAAAGTAATCGCTCATGTTTTACCTATGATGATCAAAGAATTTGGAGACAGAGGAAAGTCCTGACTTAATTTGCTGTGTAATTTTGAGTCAGTAATTTATTCTTTTCAGTCTCATTCCTTATCTGTGATTTCAGGATATTAATTAGATTTCAGAGTCATTCTGAGGGCTAAATAGACAAGTAAGCTGTGCCATTTTTTTGTATAAAAACCTCAGTGGGTCCCAGAATGTTATACACTATGAGATATAATAATTTGTCATTCTACCTGCAGTCAAAAGAGTGGAGTCACTACTGGTACAGCCGTCTCCTATTATTTTTCAAGCTCATTTTTCTGATACCCATCTCCTCTTCCCATGGCAATTATAGCCTTCTTTATTTTTGGCTGAAGCAGGTAACAGATAATAAACCCTTATTTGTTCTCTGGACATAATTGCCCAGGATTCTGAAATGCCTTACCTCGTGATTTCTCCTCTATGTGTTAACCAGACCATTTCAGCTACTGAGCCTCCATTCACAATCTGCGAACTTCCCCAAATTAGAAAACCTCTTTTTTTCTTGCAACTCTATAGCACAAGATCTGATATTAGAAGTTTTCAAATCTGAAAATGGAAAGTAGCCAGGGTTGGGAGTCGAACGCCTTCTATATCGTGAAGAAGAACCCAAATATTTCTTTAGTGACTGATAAAGAGCAACTCAAAACCATTAGAAAATCACTATGGAAGTTGTATAGGGGTTAGGAAAAGGCTGGCCTGCTAAGGTAACCTACATAATCAATCTCATCAGTGAAAAAGGAAACAGGCCAAGAATTCCAACTCATTAAAAAAAAAAAAAAAAAAAAAAAAGAATTCCAACTCATGAAGAACAAATATTTAAAATAATCTTTTAAATATTTTCATCAGCATACCTAACATTTGATTAACTGTCTTCAGTTATGTATAATGTGTAAAAATTAAATTACTGTTCAAAAATACAAAAAAACAATAGGTGCACATGTCCTTTCAGATTTTTTCTCATATGTATGTTTCATGTATTTTGTTTGTTTGTTTGTTTGTTTTGCGGTACTGGGGATCAAACTCAGGACCCTGCGCTTGCTAGGCAAGCGCTTATTCCACTGAGCTATATCTCCAGCCCCTGCATGTATTTTTAAAAGGAGAAAGGAGGGAAAGGGGAAAGAGAAACTCAGACATGAAAAGAAATATATAAAAACAGCTTTTAAAAATCAGGAAAAGAGACTTCCGGGAAGATGGCGACCGGGTAGGCAGCAGAGAGAGAACCTCCCAGAGGATTACCACCCAAACAATGAAATATAGCAATATGAAGACAGAAATAAGGACTTCCGGGAAGAAGACGACCAGCCGAGAGAGCGAGTGCGGAGGGAAGAACGGCTTCAGCTCCTGAACCCGACAGAGAACGCGCTACTGGGACAA